>JACEEZ010014948.1:11770-63277 GCA_016584305.1 Chionoecetes opilio
CATCAGGAATTATATAGAATAGCTATACACGCTTCGTGTTCAGCTCACTCTTTAGCTATAGAGGCAGGCAGGTGGAATAGGAGGGACGCGGCCGTCTCCCGGTGGATGTGAGGCTGTGTCCCTGCGGCAAGATACAGACCGAAGAACATGCCATGGCTGAGTGTCCTTATCTAGTGATGTTCGCAACGTTTATTGTATCAAAAGTATCTATGATTTATCTCAAAAACAATGACCGATGATGATGTGTGTACAGCTATATACAAAATATTACGGATATATGCGTAAATCTTTAGGTTGAATGAAGATTTATAATTTAGTTATTCATCATAATTATGTATTCTTTTGATGGACCATAGGATATGTTGTATGTGAATTTTCTTTGTATTGGTGTGGTCAATAAAATATCTAATCTAATCTAATCTAATCTAATCTAGGGTAGGCTGTTCAGATCCTCAGGCTATCTTTTTATTAGGCTGTTTTGAGGCTGCCTATTTTAGTATCCTGTTATGAGGCTGCCCTATTTAATTACTGTTATGAGTTTACCTCTTCCTAAACTCGACCTCCTCGCAGCCTCCTCACCTCACCTGTCTCCACGTGGATCTCACCTTGATACCTCTTCCTCTCTTCCCTCTTCCTTCCTTGCCACCTCCACTCACCCTCCTAATGAGCCTCCTTCGCCTTAAGTAGCACTTTCCTCCTTTACCTAAACATCCACAGCTCCCTGCCTTGACACCTCAGCTCTTAACCGGTTTCTCGCCGCCAACAACCCGCCCTCTTTTCGTTGACTGAGCATCATATTCCCCATCCCCTTGAGGTATCGGCCCCTTTTTACCACTGTATTATTTACCTTGATCCCCTTGCCTCGATCCCTCCTCCACCTAAAGCCTCCTAATCCTTCTTTGATTGGCTGTCCCTCCTCGACGTCACTAAATCCAATCCATTATTATTATTAGTTTATTGACAAAATGTTCACAAACATTCTACCTTATTACATGTATAATTTCCTCATATTTGTCCAAATTTATATTCTTACATATTTCATATTAACCTAAAACAAACAAACAAAACACATCTACTATGGTGACACATCCCTTACGTATATAATTTCAATACATCATATATATAACTGCACAGATAGCTTACTTTATCCCTTGTACCCATCAAATTACCCATACTGGAGAAGTCTAGCATGTCATAGTCAGTGGCGTCACCAGGAAAAAAAATTGGGGGGGGCTTTAGCCCCGGGGTGGTGATGGGCGAGCGCAGCGAGCCTATCCAGCTGGGGGGTCGGAGGGTAATTTTGAAAATTAATCAGTTCCAGGGTAATTTTGAGTCCCAAAAAAGAGAAGAAAGTGGAATTAAACTTTAATTACATGACACATAAATTAATAGAGTTATACCATGCATCATACCATATTTACTAAATTTGATAATTTGAAGAAAAATTTTATTCTGTTAATACAAAATAATAAAATTGCCATTTTTCTCTCTCCACTAACAAACACAAAGGAATTGCACAATGTATGGTTTTGGTTTGTTTCTCAGTAAGGTTTTATCTTGATAATGAAAAAAATATATAAATATAAACTTACAATATATTCAAGGTATTTCCCTTATTGCACAAAAACAGGTATATACATGGGATACTGTAGTTAAACAGAATAAAGTACATGATCATGATAAAGTAACTAAAAGCCGATTTAACCTGCCTCCCACTGCCTTACCCTGGCACCCACTGCCTTAACCTGCCTCCCATCCTGTGTTAACCTAAAAATAAGGTTTTGCTCTGGCATGGAAAATTGGATAAATATTCCTTTTTATTGTTTTTGGGTAGCAGGCTACTAGCAGCAATTTTTGGGGGGCTGAGTCCTTGACTTGGGGGGGCTAAGTCCCCCTTAGCCCCCCCGCGGTGACGCCACTGGTCATAGTTGCTTCTACATTGGCTGGAGAGTGGACACTGCAGCAACACATGGGACTCATCCTGCACTGCATTTTCTACACATGAACACAGTCGTAGTTCTAACGGTATTCCATTTCTCCTGCCAGTTTCTATTTTAAGATTATGGGACATCGTACGTAGCCTCGTAAATGCTTGGCGTTTATAATCCGGGATAAAATCCCTATTTACATACACTGAATGTACAGAGAGTCCGGCGTTGATTTGTGTTCTGTATGTGACATATTTGGAGGCAGTCTGAGGTTTCTCCTGAATCCGTCTAGCCACCCTGTCAAGTGGGTTTACAATACTCTCATACCTTAGTGCCTGTGTCAGAAATGTGTACCCCGGAGTATTGGCCGCCTCACACAACCTGAACGCTAAGTGGAAGGGTTCCCCTTCATCTGGTGCTCTGAACCGTGACTCAAGAAAATTTCGCCTCCTCCTAGCAATTACATCTTGTGCTGGTTGTATGCCTGATTCAATCATACAGAGATCCGGACTGGTATATTTCCTGACTCCTAGCAAACATTTTACGGCTCCGTTGTATTGTGCAATGATCTTCTTCGGATATGTTACTAGCCAGGTTTCTGAACTGTACAGAAGAGATGATGTCATTGCTGCATCGAACACATTGCGCTTATAGATGTAAGGCATATTAGCATTCGCAGCACAAAATATAGCAAATTTATTGTGCTGTGCTTCTCCCGACGTTTCGTGAAGACCTAACGCCGAATTTATTTTTGCATCATCGCTAAACCACGCCCCTAAGTACAAGTATTTCGAAGCGTACTCAATCTTAATATCATGCATTATCAACGGGATTCTGTCTTCAGCCGTGCCGCGAATAACCATAACCTTTGTTTACTTTTCATTTAACACCATTCCATATTCACGACAATAATCCAGTACTACACTCAATTTTCTCAAACACGAATCCCTTGCAGTGGCCAGTATTACCATATCATCATCCATAAGTAATAACATATGCAAGTCTCCAAGAAACCCATCAGGCCCAACACTACGCCTCAGCATCCTAACAAGCTGGTCCATGTATATGGTGAGCAGTAAACAGCTGGATGGAGCTCCTTGGCGCACCCCCACCGTAGCATCTATGGTCGCGGACCGCAGTACGCTCCGGGTGCACGCGTACATGACCTGTATCGCTCGCAGCACTACCCCGCCACACCCCAGCGATTGCAACACTTGAATTAATTTCCCCCGAGGCACTCTATCATAAGCCTTACCATAGACCACTGCATACCTGGACTGCGCACGAAATATCGGCCTGTTGCACATGGACCTGAACTTGCCCTGAAGTCGGAGGGCCTCTCGGATTCATATATATATATACATATATATATATATATATATATATATATATATATATATATATATATATATATATATATATATATATATATATATATATATATATATATATATATACGCATCATATAGACTGGTTTATCAGTATATATGATATACTGTAATCTTCGTAAATGTTTGTTCTATAATATTATCAAATAAAAAACAGTAAAACACGCTAAAGAAATGCCATTACGAGACTGAATAAATATGAATGAACTTAATATTCACTTAACTCTTCGCCATTTAAAACTTTGCGAGTCAACGTTTATCATGAAGGGTATCAATAAAAGCGCAATTTTATTAGCTTCCCATTGATATATTTCGTTATCTGTTAAATGAATTAGAACCATGCATAAATTAGCGTTAAATAAATAAATAAAATCATCAATCGGGTAATTTTCCCGATTGATGATGTTATTTATTTACTTATATATTTCGTTTTCTGATAAATGAATTAGCATCATGTATAAATTAGCGTTAACTAAATAAATAATCTCATCAATCGGGAAAATTACCCGTGTGATGATTTTATTTATTTAGTTAACGCTAATTTATGCATGGGGGCATAGACCACTGTATACCTGGACTGCGCACGGAATATCGGCCTGTCGCACAAGGGCCTGTAATCGGAGGGCCGCTCGGATTCATATATATATATACGGATCATATAGACTGGTTTATCAGTATATATGATATACTGTAATCTTCGTAAATGCTTGTTCTATAATATTATCAAATAAAAAAACAGTAAAGCACGGTAAAGAAATGCCATTACGAGACTGAAGAAATATGCATGAACTTAATATTCACTTCAACTCTTCGCCATTTAAAACTTTGCGAGTCAACTTTTATCATGAAGGGTTTCAATAGAAGCGCAATTGTATTAGCTTTCCATTGCTATATTTCGTTATCTGATAAATTAATTAGAACCATGCATAAATTAGCGTTAACTAAATAAATAAAATCATCAATCGGGTAATTTTCCCGATTGGTGAGGTTATTTATTTAGTCAACGCTAATTTATACATGGTACTAATTCATTTATCAGAAAACGAAATATATAAGTAAATAAATAACCTCATCAATCGGGAAAATTACCCGATTGATGATTTCATTTATTTAGTTAACGCTAATTTATGCATGGTTCTAATTCATTAATTGGTTATATATTGGTTAATATACATGGTTCTAATTCAGAGACCGCTGCCATGGCGAAGTCATTATCAGCTGGATGATGCAAAAGGGTTTGTTTACATATGGCGCCGGACAAAAGGCTTTCACTGGGTGCCTCCCAAGCTCCCAACTCAAGTTCAAGTTTTAGATCGTACTCAACCGTACTCGCGACACAACAAGTTTGGACCAAAATGATTTCTTCATACCAACATAATTTTGGTATGAAAAACCTCGCGAGTAGCCCCCTAATGTTGAATATGAACCATATCAAGTCCGCAAACATGCTCCAAAGCGCGCGCGAGGACAGAATCAAATCAAGATGGACCAAGTTTTTTTCAAAATTCTTGATGTAAATACCTCGCGAGTAGCCACCTATGCACCACCCAACTGCACACCTGTACATACAGACAGCTCTAACCGTATCTTGGCATCATCATCCATGTCTACTTTTGTTACATAGGGCATCAGTGCACACTTAACCAACAATATTACTCCACCTCTTTGCTGTCCTTTCCGTGACTTGTTTAATACAAATAGAAACCAGCGACACTCTTTTGATGCACATTCTTTGTTTCTCACAGCCAAACTATATCGTACTGCAATAAGAAATTAATTATATTATCATCTTGCAACTTTTCTTTCACACCACACACATTCCACGAGCAGAGATTCAGAGTTCTAATCTGATGAGATTCATTTAGAAAAAATACGTCAAAAACTTATCAATGACGTTGCCATCCCTCATAAGTACGCGCCTTTTCCAGCCGTATGTTATGTTAACACCAACATTTTATGTTTTTTCCTTTTCTTCTCTATCCCGCTCCCTGAGTCTCGCCATCTCCTTCCTCATGGCGGGATGGACGTCCTTCTTCACATACACGGTAGAGAGGTCCGTCGGCTGATTTCAAATTCATGGCCATTTTCAGGATTTCATTCCGTTGGTATCCGTCATCCACTATGACAAGAATCGGTCGCTTTTTACGGTTGTCCTGTTTCCCAAGTCGTTTCATCTCCCAAGATGCTGGGTCAGAGGTGAACTGGTAACCGGTCGCGTTGATCACCCTGCGTACCTTTTCCTTGTCCGAGTTGCCCATTACATCGTTCTTCTCTGACAGTCCAGTTATAACCAGGTTCCTCCGCCGCTCTTTATTATCCAGGGATTCCAGAAACAACTGTTGCTGGGTTATTATCTTGAAAGCTTCATCCAGCTTCTGAGATAGCCGATTCACTTCTTGTTTGATACTTGCCAGATTCTGGAGTTCATGCTTCACGTTTCTGATCTCTTCCAACAATAAATCATTTGATGTTTGTTCGGAGGTATCTGCGTTGATCATTGTGGAGAGTGCTTTCTTTAATTGGGGGTTAGTCATTTTACTTATCTCCCCAGGGGCTAAAGCCCTGACAGCATCCACATTCTCCAAGCCAGCTATTTTGTTGCACAACACATGTGAAAACCCGTGCAGCAACGGCAGTCTGAGAACCTCCCAGGACTGGGTGCTGGAGGGAGTGGTGAGGTGAAGTGTCGGAGGGGGTTATGGTCGTTTGCTCGTAACCGTAGTGCGCATGCGCGAACTGTGGCCGTGTGAACCAGGAGGGGGTTTAGGAGAACAGGTGCAATTTCTTCTTCTAAATATTTATAAGTCCTTACCACCCTCTAGTTCACTTCCTTCACTACATGCCCCTCCGTAACTTCATGTACCTCACATACCCTTGGTAGGCTCACACAGCTGGTATTTCCTCCATAAATCATCTACAAACAAGGACGTTCACCACGGAGTATTTACACCTCTACGCCTCACCAACCAAGAGCTCGTGTGAGCTCGTGTCCTGAGGGTCTTCAGTTGATCCCCCTGCGATCACCATGACCTGATTTGTGTTATATATATATATATAATATATATATATATATATATATATATATATATATATATATATATATATTATATTATTATATATTATATATATTTATATATTATATATATATATATATATATATATATATAAAATATATATATATATATATATATATATATATATATATATATATATATATATATATATATAATATATATATATATATATATATATATATATATATTATATATATATATATATATATTATATATATATATATATTATATATAGTTGCATATATATTATAATCACATTTTGCCCATGTACTCAGTATGGTGATCGGATGTTTCCTTCACGGATGTTTTTACATAAGTTTGACGTTTGGGCCACAGTGTTACCCTTTTCTATCTTGTTGTTTAAAAGTAACTGGGTTCAACCCATTAACATGTAGCGCCAATGGCCTGTAGGGGTGATTGCCAAGGTCTGGTATGGTTAATACAAGCTAATCGAGTGGTTTCTTTTAGGCTTGTTAATATACAAGTACCAGTAACGAGGAATACAATATACAGTTATGTAAAATATGTTCAATGTGAGGAAGAGCGACTAGTCACAGGTTCCTACTGCCAAGGAACGTATGTCTTAAGACAGGCCTGAACCATTCAGCGACAACGTGAATGTGAAACAGCGTGTAACCACACGGCTTACTCAGAGGGAATCGCACGTGAGTGTAGCGTCGCCCTCTCGCTTCTGCTTCTTCCGGCCGATCGACATCTCATCTTATATAGGGGAGTTTTCCTTTTGTTGACAGTTGCTTACACATGCTTGTATGTGTAAACCCGTCAGGGTGGCTTGGTTGGTAGAGCTGCGGGGTCGCGTGTAGAGTCCCTGCATTCGGTCAGCGGTTCGAGCCCGCCAAGTTCGTCCTGGCGTGGTGGCGCTTTGTATAGTCAATAATCTTGTAGTTGGTCCTTGCAAAGTGTCTAGATAGGATCAAAGTATCTTATCTTGTATGTGTAATGCTTATCAACTGTCATAAGTGGCCATTAGCTATGTTGTCGCTCCTTTTAAGGCCGCGTCCCATACAGTACGTTAAGAGACGATCACAACCGATCTTTTCAAAAAAATTGAATTTTCAAAAGAGCGCCTGTGATCGAGTAACATCGTGTAACAAAATCGGCTCGAATCGTGATGATCTGGAGCCGGACGTGTTGCGCGGCGATAGGTCCGTGGAGTCGGCCAGAAAATAGTGTATGCACTATTTTCTGGCCGATTGTTTTTGATGGTCGGGGAAAAAAAACGTAAAATTTTGGAGGTGTTGTTATCGTCTGGCGATCGGTGTACGCTCGTGTAGCAATCGTTGTTGACATGCAATAGTCGGCAAAAATGTTCGAAGAAGATTATAGTACGATCGACACGTCAGCAGCACGACCATGGCACGGCAAAAGCACGACTACAAACAGATAACCCAGTATGCCAGACGTTCACAGCACGTATGGCATCACGTCCATAACACGTCAAGCACCCGACATCAGGTCGACTCACACGGCAGCCACACGGTAAACGCACGCTTGCAACACAACAAACACACGATCTAACGTCTGGCGGAACGAGTTATCGTGTTTTCCGTCAACGACAGCCACCCAATAAACACGACAATTGTTCGACCACAGTCCGACACCTACAGGAACACACGTGTGAATCGCGTGCCATACCATCGTGTTAGATCATGGTGCAAGAGGATAACAGCACGATAGCCACAGGTCCCACACGGCATATACACGTTCGTAACACGGCAAGCATTAGATTAGCTGGACACGCGTACGATAACCACGACCACCGGTCTGGGCAATCGTACGGTGTGGCAGCGTCACACGCCCCGCCTACAAAAGGCTGCCGACCACGCGGGCAGCACCAGTATCTCCAGAGTCTAGCACCCGCGCGCACAACAAACCAGCAACCCACTCACCCACCCACCCACCCACCACCAGCACCATGCCCAAGAGACGTAAGATATTCAAGAAGCCTGCCAACAAGGCACCAAAGGGCAAGGAATCTGAAGACCTCTTTGCTTCAGAGGCCCTTGGTGACGAGGATGTTGTCGTTGAGGATGACGATGGTGGTGAATCTGATGACAGTGACGTGACGCAGCTGAATGGCGGCCAACGCTTCACACCCTCACCCGAGCCACCCAAAGAGCCCAATGATATACTCGACGATGCTTCAGAACGACAACCCGCCTCAATCAGCCTATCTATCCTGCAACCACGCATCACGCATCCCGTTGTAGACACGCAACATGACAGCGACGACGAGGAATCCACAGATGCCTCATCATCCACACAATCCCAGCTCAGCCGCACCTCTTCACAAGCTGACGCCGCCGGACCATCGAAGAGGTTAGAAAATAAGAGGAAGCGAACTTATATCATCATACCGGAGGATAAGGAGGCTGGTGTCGCAGAGTGGTATAGGGAGCAAGAGTTCCTGTACAACAAGAAGATGAGGGCGTACAGAGACAGAGAGACAGTACGTGTGCTGCTCGTGTGGCAGACGACCAACATCCTACAAACATCCTCCTTATCGTACTGTGTACGTGTGGCGCGTACGTGTGTGTCGTACGGACATCGTCACAGGGTCACGAGTTAACGTTTGGTAGACGTGTAGGTGGCGTGTGTTTGTCGTGTGAATGTCGTGTAAGTGTCTGTTTGACTGTCGTACGGCTGTCGTCGTCAGGAAATGCTCGTGTCTAACGGGTCGAATCGGCAAAAAAACAAAAGATCGGCTAGAATCGCCTGTGATCGTCTCTGAACGTACTGTATGGGACGCGGCCTTTAATGAGTGGTAACTAGGCGGGTGGTGATGACACATCATAGACACAGTTGTTTTCACCTTCCAAGATGTTTATCAACTGCGATAAGTGGCAAACACAGTGTTGTCGCTCCTCCTGTTGTGCCACAGTGCCTTCTGGTCAAAAACATACCACTCCCCTGGCCACTGTCTGTTAACATAGGAATAATTATACACGTACATATATCTCTACCTATTCAGTGCCCTAATAGACGGAACCTTCCACGATGGCTGCCGGGCCGAGATTAGGCTGCTGCTATTTTTGGGGGGCAGTGGCCAGTGCTGAGCCAACAGACGCATGAACATGTACCACACGAGTATAGAACTCTATGTACGAAACGGTATAAAGAAAACGACTTGACATTCACTAATATATTTGACAAGTTATTGTAGTATGACTTAATTAAAGATGAACCGTTGGACTCCAGGTGGTTAAGACAATTATTGTTGACAGACAAAATAATGATAAATATATAATTCCAGCTTCCTCATAAATATGATATTGAATTATTGGTCAGCATGTCTCGTACCCCTAGGTGTAAGATTTCGTACAGGTAGGTACAGGTAGCCCAGGTTAAGAACCACTGCTTTAGATATTTTCACATCGGGAAGTATCATATACCAATATAATCAGGCAAGCGTGTTGATTCAGGAACCGTGGTTCCTCACCAACTTTGTATAAACAGCTTTTATATCGAAAACATCGCCATCTGGCAACTCTGCCCCGTGTTTACACAGATACTGCTCAACGGTACATCTATATGCTTTATTTTCGGGAATGAATTACTACATTACTCTGTGTCACTGCCCTAAACATGTTATAAACATAAGGGAAGAAGTATCAACCCATAAAACGTGGTCAAAGGATTAATTTACTGATTATATAACCATTTTAAAGAAACAATGACGCTATATTTAGCAAGCTCCTATGATAAACAATTGTGCTAGATTCCAAACTTATGATAAATGGCGTATGATAAGAATGTATCATATCCAAGAGTTATGATAAATATTTGTCATAGCTATGATTAAGTTTTGGTAATACCGGCCCAGGTGTGTGAAACCAGATGATCGCCGCACTAGGCTGCTGGCGTCACTCATCACAATACAGCGGGATGCGGGACTCGCGCTCTAGGTATATAACTGTAGTGAGCTTATATTCACATTGTTATGTAATAAGACGCAGAATGTATACTTAATAAAAACAGTGAAGGTGAGAAAAAATGTACAAATAATGAAACTGAGTTCAATCGAGCGAGAGTATCTACGGCCGAATAAATGAGATTACGAAAAGACTACAGACTTACTATTTTTTGTTTACATCAACGACCTAGATAGTGGGATTAACAGAGATATCAACATGTTTGCTGATGATACTAAGATAGGTAGGAAATTATTAGATCACAGTCTGATATAAACGGTTTGCAAGGAGACTGAAGAACATAAGAAAATAAGGAAGCTACAAGAGTTCGTGAAACTTAACGTGGTTGTTCCTGTTACTTAACTCTACCTACATCCACCTTTCATCCCCGTCCATGAAATTGTCTAGCCTCCTTTTAAAACTCTTTTATTTCTCAGAAAACGTAATATATAAATAAATGAATAACATCATAGATCGGGAAAACTGCCCGATTGATGATGTTATTTATTTAGTTAACGCTAATTAATGCATGGTGCTAACTCATTGATCAGAACACGAAATATATCAATGGAAAGATAATAAAATCCCGCTTCTATTGATATGCTCCATGTTAAAAGTTGTCTCGCAAAACTTTAAATGGCGACGAGTTTAAGTGAATACTAAGTACATGCATATTGCATCAGTTTCATAAAGGCATTTCTTTAGTATTTTACAATTTTTTTTATTTGATAATATTATACAACAAACATTTCCAAAGATAACAGTATATAATTTATACTGATTAAATATATATTTGGTAGGGGAAATTACCATAAGCGGGCAAACACAGGCGGCAAGTGGAGTTTGTTGGTCCTCCACGCTCGCATCTCCCGCGTCTGTTGCCTGCACAACGAGGGCTGTGATGTCACGTGCAAGGAACCTATACTCAGATTAAATGTTCTCAGTCCAGTATCAATGCATTTTTTGGCAATAACATTGTGTTTGAAAGCAATTTTAATAACAGGAAACTTAGGAAATATGAAAATACTTTTAATATTATCATCTTCGCTTATCCAGGGACTTTCTCTTCAACTTATATTTTGTGATAATCTTCATCTCTCGTAAATGACATCATCGACCCTGTATATGTACACTATATCACCTAATACGATGAACCAAAATTTTATCTAAGAAGTACAGTAGAATATACTTAGTTTTAGATCATAATATATCGGATTTTTTTTCGATAATTGCTGTAGCAAAATTGAGGGGTGGCAAGACAGCTGGTGTTTGTAATATCAGTGTGGAGCTCCTCAAAGCTGCCCCGCTGTGGGGAGGGCCCGAGTCAGTCACCTTGTCGTGGTGGCGGGGCTAGAAGCGTGGTCGACGGCGCCGCCTACTTTTGGCCGAGATTGGGCTGCTTCTCATTTTTTGGTGGCAGTGGCCACTTGCCAGTGCTGAGCCAACAGACGCATGAACATGTACCACACGAGTATAGTACTCTATGTACGAAACGGTATAAAAAGAAAACGACATGACGGTCACTAATATATTTGACAAGTTATTGTAGTATGACTTAATGATGAACCGTTGGACTCCAGGTGGTTAAGACAATTATCGTTGACAGACAAAATAATTATAAATATATAATTCCAGCTTCCTTATAAATATGATATTGAATTATTGGTCAGCATGTCTCGTACCCCGAGGTGTAAGGTTTCGTTCGTAAGGTGGTATAGGTACCCCAGGTTAAGAACCACTGCTTTAGATATTTTCACATCGGGAAGTATCATATACCAACATAATAAGGCAAGCGTGTAGATTCAGGAACCGTGTTAAAAATAATAGTACAAAGAAAAATAGCTGAGCACTAAGGAGTTGAAAGAAAAAATGTGAGAAAATGTTTATGCGCTACTTTATTTAGCCGTCATTTTCGTATAATTGATATTATTGTTGCAGATTTATGCTAATATGATGCAAAATCTACTCAGGAGGACGATGGTGGCCCTAGTCTTTTTTTTCAATATCAAATGGTGGTGTCAGAACACTACTTGGGAATCAGGTGTGTGAAACCAGATGGTCGCTGCACTAGGCTGCGGGCGTCACTCATCACAATACAGCGGGATGCGGGACTCGCTTTCTAGGTATATAACTGTGGTGAGCTTATATTCACATTATTTTGTAATAAGACGCAGAATGTATACCTAATAAAATCAGTGAAGGTGAGAAGAAATGTACAAATATTGAAACAAGAGTTCAATCGAGCGAGAGTATCTACGGCCGAATAAATGAGATTACGAAAAGACTACAGACTTACTATTTTTTGTTTACATCAACGACTTAGATAGTGGGATTAACAGAGATATCAGCATGTTTGCTGATGATACTAAGGTAGGTAGGATTATTAGATCACAGTCTGATATAAACGGTTTGCAGGGAGACCTGAGAACATAAGAAAATAATGGAGCAACAAGAAGTCGTGAAACTTAACGTGGTAGTTCCTGCTACTTAACTTTACCTACATCCACCTTTCATCCCCGTCCATGAAATTGTCTAGCCTCCTTTTAAAACTCATTCATTTTTCAGAAAAGAAAATATTTAAGTAAATAAATAACATCATCAATCGGTAAAAATTACCCGATTGATGTTATGTATTTAGTTAACGCTAATTTATGCATGGTGCTAATTCATTGATCAGAATACGAAATATATCAATGGAAAGCTAATACAATTATGCTTATTGATATGCTCCATGCTAAAAGCCCGTTGGTAATGTAAAAGGCCTTCTACCTCTAGCAACACACAACACAACACAATACTTCCGCTTACTGCTATACGTAAATAAATACTCTTCCTGATATTTCAAAGTCGCTGCGTTGTTTCGACGAGGCAGCGATGGCGTCGACGATGACTAATCAATCGGCTTAGGCGGGGTTCACACTACACCTTTTTGCTGTAAGGAGTCTACGTGCGTCTTGTTATCGTGACGTCACCATGACGTCACTTCCTGCTTGTGTGACCTTGAGAGACGTGCGTCCCCAGCCTCCAAGATTCGGAGCTACCAAATCTTTTGGCGGCTTTTCTCCAGAATGTGTGAGCGGTGGTGCAACAATTTATAGAACATTATACATAACAAATAGCGCGTTTTTGCGACGTTCACCACCCTGGTTCAGTCCAGTCTATACCGTTCCAGGCTGGACTGATGCTCGCGAAAATACATCGAGACTGGCCCCGTCCCATTCGTCATTCCTATTGGCTGGGGGATCAAGTGGGCGGTCCTCCGGGCAGAAATGCACACATTTTTAAAAAGCGCGCGTTTTATTTATTTACTTGACTTCTCAATGGGAAGTCAAGTTGCAGGGATGACTATGAAAAAATGAATGATGAAATATCATTTCATTTACCGTTAATAACACTATATATAATTATATAGTCGCTACTGCACTAATGTCGCAGGGGGGCATATATTACGAGTTTTAGCATCGCTACAGATCACATCACGTGCACAGTACGTAGTTTACATTATCTACATAACACTATAGCTACGGTACATGTCTTCAGTGACACATACAAGTCTGTAGTGATGCTAAAATTCGTAATATGTGGCGCCTGGTGACATTAGTGCAGTGGCCACTATAGTGTTGTTGACGGTACATTCATTTCCCAAGATGTTGTTTTAGCAAATTGCGAATATTGTAACTTTTCGTGAAATTACTTTAGTCTTATGGTCGGCCATCATGGTGTTTCATGTCCTATCAGCAGCACGAGAAGCTCCAGGTCGTCTTCCCCGCTGACTGTAGTGCGCATGCGCCAGTTCTCCCCACACTAGTCCAATCTGGTACTGCTCGCTGGCCTGGCCCAGTGTAGCCCGTTCCAGCCCGGTCCAATCCGCCTCGCGAAAACAGTGGCCGCCCGGGACTAGTCCAGTCCAGACCGGGCCAGAGCGGTCGCGAAAACGCGCTATAAGTTTTGCAATATCAAAATAATGCTGTTTCCAAGGTCTGATTTATAATATATTTATTATCAGTGATTCTGGAAGACTATATTAGTAACTAGCCGCAAAGCCGCCCTCCTGGCGGACTTTTTGGCTAGCTCCTGCGGAGGGCTATTGGCTTCGGCCCACCTCCAGACTCTCCAGATAGCCCCTTCTAACTTTCCTGAAATCATGGATGTAGAAATGTATGTATTAACGCCAACCCATTCACATCACCCCCAACCCATTCACTCACCCATTACCCATCACCCCCCACCCATTCACTCACCCATTACCCATCACCCCCCACCCATTCATTCACCCATTACCCATCACCACACACCCATTCACTCACCCATTACCCATCACCCCCCGCCCATTCACTCACCCATTACCCATCACCACACACCCATTCACTCACCCATTACCCCCCACCTATTCCCTCACCCATCACCCATCACCCCCAACCCATTCACTCACCCATCACCCCACACCCATTACCCATCACCCCACCCATTCACTCACCCATTACCCGTCACCATACATCAAGGTTTCCTCAATTCTCGCAACCCACTTTTTTTTTCTTCACAATTCTCGCTAATAGACTGCTAAAAAAAAAAAAAAAAAAAAAAAAAAAAAAAAAGTGATCGAATCATCATATAAGTGGGCTTAAAACCTTCCCCTGGTCAACCTGGTTCCAAAACTGTACCATATGATGGGATTCCACCACGGGGGGCGGAACCTATACCACACACACACACACACACACACACACACACACACACACACACACACACACACAGACAGACACACTTTCGCTTATATTATTATAGATGGCAGACATACATGATGGGAAAATTTTGTGCCCGTGGGAACAGCGGCACCGCAGCTTGAAGGTAAACAAATCCACGGCACATGTACAAATATCTCGTCACAACACCACTTCAGGTCTGGACTTCGTTTGCCTCTTTCTTATCAAGCAGGTATGTGATTTACATCTTGCTGAAGTTTCGTAGAGTACTATAATATAGCTAGTGTATGTGGCAGCTTGTTTAAGTAATAGGTTCGCTCAGAATGGTGAATATAGGACCCTCAACAACATTTGCCTCTCCACTAATGTCGCCCGGCGTCATATATAACGAATATTAGCATCACTACAGACTTGTATAAGCCACTGAAGAGTCAAGACAGGTAGTACCTAATATAAACTACTGTACATGTCTCTTCAGTGGCACATACAAGGCTGTAGTGATGCTAACATTCGTAAGGAACCTATAGGAACCTATAGGAAACACCTCGTGTAGGTTTCACGGCCTCTTGTAGCCTGCTTATTTTCTGATGTTCTAATATATGGTGCCTGGGGACATTAGTGCAGTGGCGACTGTAGTGTTGTTGACGGTAACGTAATTGTTCTGTAGACCGGTGTAGATCGGTGCCTGGTGTAGCGATCTGACTACTGTAGATAACACAAGTCGCTAGGATAACGTTTTTTTTTATTTACAGAAGTCTGGTGGCGTTAATACTTACATCTCTATATCCATGATTATCCGGTGTACTGTACAGATATTGCGCAGCTTCTGCACAAGCTTGAAGTGCCACAGTACCAAACCGAAGATTGGAGACTGTTCATTGACAGCTGCAAGTGATCGCTAAAATGTGTTCTGCTGCACAACGGCAACCAGTTTGCCTCTGTACTCCTCGCTCACTCGACTACACTGAAGGAGAAGTATGAAGCGGTGAAGTACGTGCTGGAGAAAATTCGTTATGATCACCATGAGTAGTTGATTTGTGTTGACCTGAAGATGGTAAACTTTTTGTTGAGACAACAGTCCGGGATCACCAAGTAGCCGTGCTTTCTGTGCATGTGGGATAGTAGGGACCGAGCTCGGCATTACACGAAGAAGGACTGGCCTGTACGAGAGGAATTGGTGCCTTGCAGAGCAAGGAACGTCATAAACAACCCTCTGGTGGACAGAGACAGGATACTTTTCCCACCGCGGGAAATCAAGCGGTTGTCAAAAAAGTTCACCAAAGCTTGAAAAGGGAAAGGTGGTGTTCACTACTTGTGCCACGTTTTTCCATATTGACCATGGAAAAGTTGAAAATTGGCATCTTTGGGTCCTCAACTCGTCAGCTCCATCAGAGACCCAGAGTTTGAAAACTCAATGAACAAAGTGAACTGAAGCGTGGAAGGCTTTTGTTCTGGGTCGTGAAGAACGTTTTGGCAACAAGGCAGGAAATACGCAGAACTTGTCACCAAATATGCTGACTGCTTTCAGAAACCTCGGATGCAAGGAGCATCAAAATGCATTACTATCTACATATGGACAGTTTCCTGGAGATTGGGTTTCAATGAGCAAACGGCAAGGGGAGAGATTCACAGAATGAAAGTGATGGAGACCAGGTTCAGGACGCTGGGATGAAAGTTGATGGTGATTACTGTTGAACTCTGAAGAGAAACATCCCTGCGTGAGCATCTAGGAGTCGAAGAAACGGAAGTTCAAGCCTAAATTTTTTGAAACAATGATGACCTAACATCCAATTTACTGTATTACCTTTATCAATGTTACTATTCAATGTTCACTAATAAAATTTTTTTAAACATTTAATTAATGAATTTGTTAGAAAACGATTTTTTTCTCGAAAAAAACCTAGTCGGATGAAAAATATTACCAAAATCAACCGAAAATGTCACAAAATTAATGGGATTTAGTGAGAAATGGGATTTTAAAAAATCTACTTAGCACAAAAAAACTTGTCTGATCGAGGGAAATGATTCCATTTTCGGATTCGCGGTGCAAAATTGTCCTAATCAGTGAAAAAACTTAGACGACTTACAAAAAAAAAATTTTTGTAACCAAAGTGAATTATCCTCGCAATTTCCCGGTGAAATTGCAGGGCACCCCGATTTTGAAGCATCGTAATAAAAATTGTGATAATTAGAAATATATATATATTTCCTTAACATTCTAATATTATTAACTAATTAAATAATCTTCTTCAATTGTGGGCAACGCCCAGAGGGGCGTCGCCTCCCAACTAAGCCGCCCGGGGGGTCACCACACACAGTTCCCGTGCAGGCTCCCTTACCATACCAAGCAGCTCTCGACAGGAAGCATCAACTTACCCCAGCCAAGAGCTTCTTTAGCGCCCCCTTGGCCCTCCTCCACGCCGGATTGCCCTCTTACAAATACAACCCGTTGGAGAGGATCGGTTTCAGGGTAGCGTGCCACATGGCCACATCCCTCGGATAAAACCCAAACTTTTGGATTATAACGTCCCCCCCCCTTCCCCCAAATTGGTTTTTTTACAACCAAGGTTTACTGTATAGCCGAAGTTGGCGCTGGAGGACTATGCAGTTAATAAGCCTCGATTCAGACTCACGGGGCAATCGGTGATTTGACACGTAATCATCCCAGCGATACCCCATGATTCTGCAAAGACACTTATTACCAAAGGCATTGATTCGCCTCTTCAAGTCACTATTTAGTGTCCATGTCTCACAACCATAGAGTAAGACAGGGATCACAAGCGACTTGAAATCCGGATCTTTGTCCTCATGCAGAGGTACCGACAACGCCAAATACTCCTGCTCAGCGGTCCATAAACCCGTGGGCTATGCCAATCCGCCGTAAGATTTCTTGACGTGACCCGCCGCATTCTGGACTGCGCTCCCAAGGTATGTAAAATTTTCCGAGATCTCAAGGGCCCTTTCGCCGCACGCATGACCAGACTGTACTGTTTCATCTAGTAAGCCTCCAAAAACACCTGGACTTTGGTCTTGAGCCAGGAGACCTCTAGTCCCAAAGGCTTTGCCTCCTCGTGCAGCGCCTCGAGAGCCATCACCAGGACCTCCAGCGACTCAGTAAAGATTACTGCATCATCGACAAAAACAAGATCAGTAATCCTGGTATTGCCGATCCAATAGTATTTATATTGGACGAATGTTTAGGGAAAAACTTGTTGACAAATAGGGTGGTAAATGATTGGAATGGACTCAGTTGTCAGGTAATCAGTACGGACCACGGCGGACCTACGGCGTCAATAGGGAGCTGTAAAAGGAGGCCAGATAATTTCATAGACGGGATGAAAGGTGGAAGTGTAGGTAGTGTTAAGTAACAGGAACTACCAAGTGTAGGCTAGGGTACGCCGTAGGTCCAATGAAAAGTGAAATTTAGATTATTTCGAATTTGGCAGGGTGTATTCTTATGTAAAATTGAAATTTAAGGGTGGTTTGTCCTCTTCAACGTTTTGGTTTGAGCATTTCTTGCTATGGAAAAATGGACTTTTATATTTATATGCAAAACATAGCTTAGCATACACCATCTTTAAACTCACAGAAAAGCCCCTTAAGTTAGAGAAATTTGTAAAATTCACTGACGACAAAGTTGTAGAGCGCTAAAAACTCTATCGGAAGTATGCCAAACAAAATTTCCGTAAGACTACATTAAGTCCGCCAGACGCCGGAAAGCTCACTTCTCATACAAAATCGCCTCGTTTTTCGGGTAAAAACCTTTTTCCTGGCAACCCGGATTTTCCACGTTATTATTTACCCAACGTAGGTGGTTTCAGGGGTGGATACTATTTAAGTCTAAGTCCTATCACCCCAAAATCCAAAAGTCACAAAAAAAACAGCATAAGTCGGTCAAACACGTACGGTCGAGTCAGCTACGCATCCAAGCATCCTGTTCGACGTTCCGCCCACTGTTTTCTGCTGCCTTGGCTTCTGGATTCCTCCAGGACCCTTTTGGATGACGGCCACCTCTCTCCAGACATGTGTACCTGGTCTGCGATCCTACAAGCTGAGGAGGGCCAGGGAGGATCCCATGGCATCGGCCAGGGACCTTGACCAGGGGAAGCACCAGGGTACCAAAATAGTTGGATTGGGTTTCGATGAGAGGAAGGACAAGACCAGGCGATGGTGCCCGACAGCTATGGGAAACTGCACCCAAGGTTTATCAGGGAGGAGCATGTGTCAGGACGAGGAGCCTTCTGGAAGGTACCCCTTTTGGCACTTTGTACCAGAGGACCGGGGCCAACAGAGAAGCCTGCGTTCAAGGTGGCTCAGGCTCTCTATGATCTGCTGGTGATATACGACTCCACCGACTCACTGATCGTACTGCAAGGGACTCAACTAGGGCCAACACGGGGTGGAAGGGTGGTACTCACGCCCATTTGGAGAAAGATGCTGGGACGCAAGCTCTTCTGGAGTATATGCGTGTTGCACACAAACGAGTTGCCCCTGCGCCACCTTTTCACCAGCATCGACGGGCCTACCTCATCTGACATGGCTTCACGGGTCCAGTGTGCAGTCCCGCTGTCCAGCGTGAATGAGATGCAGTACAACACGAGTTCAGAGGAGTGCCAGCTGGTGAAAATCTCGCGAGATACCGGAGTATATCCTGGTCAACATGTCCACTGACCAGCAGGTCTCCTACCAACTGGTCCAGGCTGTGAAGCGGGGCGTTTCTCCCGTCCGAGCTGCAGGAGATCAAGTGTTGGCAAGGTGTCCCACTCCAGATGGCTCACCACAGCCAGTCGCTCGTGTACATGTGGACCGATGCATGGACTGACTGGCAAAGAACTGAAAAACCCTGGAAATCCTAGTCAAGTAAATTTCCTGCAGGTGTACGTCCAAAATCTATACGACATCAAGGTTCAAAACAGACTAGAGGACGGCCCCAAGCACATCCTCACGCAGCTCAGAGTGATGAAGTCGCAGCCCAAGAAGGTCCAACAGCTGTGACCTTTACGGTGCGGACAGGAGCATGGTTCGCACACTCAGAATGTGTCTTCCTCTCGCCTGATGGCGAGTCAGAGTGAGGACGACGCAGGTTCGCCGTGACCCAGATTTTGAAGCTGAGGGCTGGCGAGAAATATGGGGACACAAGGTAAGACCTCGCATCTCACCCAAGCTGAACTTGTCAGCCACCAGCTTGAGGACACTGATCAGCTGGCAGCCTGGCCAGGTGCCGAGCCGCATTCACCTGTTCACTGTCGGGGATCAGATCCAGGAGATCCTGGTCAAGCCGTACGAGGTTCCGGAGTTCTCTATCCACACTCAGAGCAGCGGGAAAGAGTCGTGAAGCAGGTGACAGAGGCCCGCGGCAGCAGTGGTGGGGCAGCAGGCCAGAGACGGGTTCATCCGGGCTCGGGCCCCCACCGGGAGACCATGCCCTGCTTCAGGTCTAAGAGGACATGATGGACACGTTCTAGGCCAACGTAGAGGCTGTGACACTGTGATGTAGTGCCTGATGAACCAACTGATCAGAAAGAGCTTTCCCCCGCTAGTCATTTTGGGAAAAAATATTGGTGCATGATGCAATACACAGACCAACGGACACTGCGTACTCATTTAAGCATTATTCGATAAGGGTGCAAAATAAAAGTGCGATTTTGCATAGTAAAATTGCTCAAATGCAAAATGGATACAGATAAAATCGTCTTAGAATTCCATTTTACATAGGAAATTGGCATGCCAAAGTGAGAAAAAGAATTTTTTTTATACGGCGTACCTAGTGTAGGGCCCCTTGACCTTCCTTATTTTGTAATGTTCTTTAAACTTAAAGTTTAAATGGCCTACCAGGCCGGTAAACCTACCTACACAAAACCTCACCGGAACGGAGTTTCAGCACCCCCAAAAGCTTGCTCAAACACGACCCTTGTGCTGGGGTACCCTTTATTGAGCGATGCGCAGACAGTGTTCTGGCTGCTTATAGGGAGCCATTAAAAATGGCATTAAGGGGTACCCACCGTCTCCCTGAAAAGGGAAACATTCATTGATGCCCTAGGTTGAAATTATAGTAATAAGTGACGTGAACTCACCTTGCTATTTAACCCAGAACTACTAGACTGCCAATGATACCCTATTTAGACGCCAACTAAGGTATCCTCTATTGGAGGGAGTAGGCCAGTCAGACACCTGCCGACATGGGGAAAACTCCCGGGATGTACTCTACGGGAGTTGAGGGGAGTGCTGCAGACTTTCATTGAAATCTCCCGTGTCCTCTCTTTCCATATCCTTTAGTGTCTCAGATACACAAGAGAGTACTGCACCCTGCACCTCTAAAGGACAATTCCGCTACTACTCACATTACACTAACATGCACTTACATCCCTACACTATCTTCACTCAAAATTTCATTATGGCCGAAACCATTCCCCGCCTCGGAGTCTTACTGGGAAGGTAAAGGTAAAGATGGGAGCATACGCTAAGCGGCGGCGTGGCATCGGTGCTCATCTCCGTGGCAGTTACCCTTAGCTGTTGTGGGTGAGAACCCGTTACCCGCCGGGCACAGGGCTAGTGTGCTCCCGGGTTACCACAGTTTACCTTCCCCCAGGTTACCCCAGGTACCCATTTATCAACCGCCCGAAAGGAAGTAAGAACAGCTGGGTAGGCTTGGTCACGACTGTGCCTGGCCGCGGCTCGAACCATGCCCGCAGATTCGTAGCCAGGCACGCTAGCCACTGCACCAACGGAGGCGACAGGAGGACTTACTGGGGGGGACCATGAATATCCCCAGGTCGACCGTCTCAAAGGATGTTGAACCCGAGGTGTCTTGATACTTCTTCTAGCCTTCTCTCCCTTAAACTTCTGAACATTCGCGGCCTTTAGATCTAACTTTCTCTCTGTCGAACATCATCTCTCCTCCTCTAAACCCTCATTTTCTTTTCCTCACCGAAACCAGTTGGCTGTGAGTACTGACAGCAACCTTTTTTGTCTCCCTTTATTTTTCTTTCTAATTTTAAATCCAAAGCTGGCTGTTGCGATATGTGCGCAATGCCTCGTCCCCACACCCTTGAATCTCCGAATTTTCTACCATTGGCTTCGATTCAGTGTCCTTTTTACAATTTATCTGGCTGTATATCTCTCACCTAACTCCTCTGATTTTTTTTGAAAATTCTTCGATACTTAAATCAAAAGGGGAGCACATTCATCTCTTTTTTCCTTAGCAAAAATTTTCAATTTTGGGGATTTAAAATGTTCCCCCCAGCTTTGGCTTCATTTTCTTTCACTGCCCAAACCTGGTGAACAACCCTACAACTTTTTATCCCCCAAAGCCTAGAGAAAGTTGCGCACCCTCCCCCCTTTTATTCCTGACCGCCTTGGAGAGCCAACATTCTGGACTTTTTCCAAAAATACTAACCCTTCTGCTTTTTCTGTGAAACTTTTCTCACCGTTGGGGTTTCCCTCCGATCACAATCTTTTTTTCCGAAAACCTGTCCTATTGTCCGGTACCGTTTCGGGACCCACCTAAGGGGAGGTGCTTCTGGCACTTCAACTCAGCAAGTGGAAAACCTAAGCAGTACTATCGATTTCCATGGAATGATTTCTGCTTCCCCTGTCAAAGACCCACTCTTTTTTGCAAAAACGCATAAATGAGGTATAGTCTCTGGCATGGGGCGACATTCCCCATACTTTTCCCTTAATCCTAAAGCCCCTCAACCTTGGTTTAACTCTGCTTGTTCCATGTGTTTCCCAGATGGAGAGGGGGGCTCACAAAAGGACCCCTAAGCATCCATCTCCGAAACTCATGCCCTTTATTTTGCCCGCAATTATGCCAAATCTTTACTTCAACTTCCCAAAAACCTTTTTCTTTATAGAAAATGTCAAAATCTTTCTGAATCAAATTCTTCTCGTGACTTTGGCATCTGTAATAACATCTCAAACAATTTTTTTCAATTTTTCCCTCCTATGCTTCCCCCAGGGGTCCACAGCTGTCCATCTACTTCTAAAGCGGGAACTCTTCGCTCAAACTTTTGCTAAAAATTCCATCGGCTGTGAAAGGGCTTGTTCTTTTCTCTCCACCCTGGACTTATTATGCCTGTCTTTAAGATCCTCGGAATGATGTTTTCTTTGCCTTCGGGCCTAGATCCTCGGCAGGTTGGCGAGGGGTTCCCTTTTGTTCTAAAAAAACTGTGTTTCTGTGCTTGCCCTTGCCGGGTCAAACTTTTCCGTCTTTGTCTTTTACTTCCCTTTTCCTTTTTTGCTGAAGTTTGCTCACACCCAACCTTTTCCAAAGAAGGATGACCGCTCTAACCCTTTAAAACTACCATGTAAGCTTTGATTCCTGCCTTTCTAAATTTTTTGAATCTACTTTAAAAAGAAGTTTTAAAAAATCTATCTGTCACAACTTCATCTGATCGCAGTACGGTTTTCGTTTTAAAGGGGATCTATGGCGACTTTAGTTTTCCTAAGAATCTTTGGGGCTTTCTCCTTTAGGGGTTCGGTTTTAAACTTTTGCTGTTGCCCTTGACATATCAAAAACTTTTGTAAGTCTGGTACAATCTTTAATTTTTAAAAATACCCCCATTCGGGGTTTTTATCCTTCTCTCTGTAACTTTATTTTAAGTTTCCCTTTTAAACCGTTTTATTGCAGTACTGTAGACGGGCATTGTTCTTCTCCTAAAATTTCAATATGGTGTTCCCCCGGGTTTTGTCCCATCACCAAATCTCTTCTATTATTATTAAGATTTCTAAGCTAACTCAAAGCCCTATCCACCCTACGTGATGATTTTACCCTGCATTTTTCAACGTCGTTTTTTTAGACGCCAAATCAAGAAACCCAAAGGGGGTACTCCGTGGTGTAGGGAAGCACGCCGATTTTACAAAACCCAGAAGTCCCCCGGGGTTCGATCCCCGGGCGGAGCGGAAGCAGTTGGGCTGTTTCCTTAAAAAACGAGCCCCTGTTAAACCCAGCAGTGATTGGGTACCGGGGGTTTGTAACCCGCCTCCCGGGTGGCTGGCTTGGGCCCCAACATATAGCACTAGCAGACAGCTCTCTAGGCGTAGTTTGTGAGAGAGCTGTCTGGTTACAGCGGAGATCCATCTCAGCTCCCGTCGATACGACGAAATTTTTCAAACTTTAAAAACATCAAACATCAAACTCAACGGGCACTAAGTGATTCACGGAGAGATGCCACCGAGCGTCAAAACTTATGATCTTTCATAATTCTGATTGGGGCAAAGCAAACCTTGTTGTGTTCAATGCCTCAAAAACCCCAATTTTCTTCACCTATCTACTCGAAAAAAAACCTACCAGATAATTTTATCCCCTCTTCTTCAATTTACACTCAACTGTCTTTTTCTACAATGAAAAATCTAGGATATCCTTTACTAAAAATCTGAACTGGAAATCTCACATCTCATTTCTTGCTAAAACAGCTTCTAAGAAGTTAGGTGTGCTGTGGCGCCTGCGTCCTTTTTTTTCTCCCTCCCAATTGCTTGCTCTCTACAGGGGCCTTATCCGCCCATGTATGGAGTATGTCTCACATGTTTGGGGAGGATCCACTCATACAGCTCTCCTAAACAGGGTTGAGTCAAAAGCTTTTCGTCTCATCAACTCCTCTCCTCTGACTGACTGTCTTCAATCTTTAAATCACCGACGCAATGTTGCTTCTCTTGCTCTCTTCTACCGTTATTTTCATGCTCACTGCTCTTCTGAACTTGCTAACTGCATGCCTCCCCCACTCCCGCGGCCTCGCTGCACAAGACTTTCTACTCATTCTCATCCCTATTCTGTCCATCTTCCTAATGCAAGAGTTAATCAGTATCTTTACTCTTTCATCCCTTTCACTGGTAAACTCTGGAACTCTCTTCCTGTTTCTAATTTTCCACTTTCCTATGACTTAAATCTTTTCAAAAGAAGAATAACAAGACACCTCCCGAACTAAATTGGCCTACCCCTCTGTTTTTATTTTATTCTTTTACTGTCTTCTTTATAGAGACTGGAAACTAAGAGAGCTTTGTGCTACCCATTTTTGTTGTGCCCTTGGCCAGTTCCTTGTGATGTAAAAAAAAAAAAAAAAAAAAAAAAAAAAAAAAAATATACTCAGCAGTGATAGATGGGTTGATGATTTGAAGGCTTGATTATTATTTGAGGGAGTGGTGGTAGGCGCTATAGGGTGGCTCAGGGCGTTGGTAATTGTGGTATGGTGCACGTAATGGCGGCGATGGTGGTAGGCCACGGTGGTGCCAAGGTTAACTTTCCACAGTTACTGGCGCGGCTCGTATACTGTTGTGGTGTTTTTACCACTTTGTTCTTACTTTAACCGATTGATCGGTTACGGTAGATGACTACACTTTAGTGTACAATCAAGAGAGTGGCTACACCTTCATCGTGTAGGTTTAATGCGTGAATGAATCGCCTTCACTGAAAAACTATGATCAGCTGGGCTTGAGTGGCGGTTCATACGTGGATGTTCCGAATATTTTCCTCACGATTCTTATATTATGTTAATCCTTTGATTAATCGTGGTACTAGTGAATAATATATATATATATATATATATTATATATATATATATATATATATATATATATATATATATATATACTAGCCGCAAAGCCGCCCTCCGGGCGGACTTTTTGGCTAGCTCCTGCGGAGGGCTATTGGTGGCCCTCGGCCCACCACCTGTGTTTGGTGGGCCGAAGGCCCACCAAACACAGACTCTCCAGATAGCCCCTTCTAACTTTCCTGAAATCATGGATGTAGAAATGTATGTATTAACGCCTTACCCATCAACCCCCACCCATTCACTCACCCATTACCCATCACCACACACCCATTCACTCACCCATTACCCATCACCACACACCCATTCACTCACCCATTACCCATCATCCCCCACCTATTCCCTCACCCATCACCCATCAACCCCCAACCATTCACTCACCCATCACCCCACACCCATTACCCATCACCCTACCCATTCACTCACCCATTACCCATCACCCTACATCAAGGTTTCCTCTATTCTCGCAGCCCATATTTTTTTTCACAATTCTCGCTAATAGGCTGCTAAAAAGAAGAAGAAAAAAGTGATCGGATCATCTCATAAGTGGGCTTATAATGTTCCCCTGGGCGAGCTGGTTCCAAAACTGTATCATATGATGGGATTGTGCCACGGGGGGCGGAACTTAGCGCGGACACACACACACACACTTTCGCTTATATTATTATAGATTATATATATATATATATATATATATTATATATATTATATATATATATATATATATATATATATATATATATATAATATATATATATATATATATATATATATATATTATAATATATATTTTAATGCATTTTAATTTATACCCAATTCTATAATAATATATACATAGGTGGAATTTTTACTAGTCTCCCTTTTTGACAGGGGAGGCGTCAAATTCCACCATACCATTCTCCTAATTAGAGAGCGGTTGTAGTGGATAATTTCCACAACTGGGGGCCGGCGAAAAAGGAAAGTCTGCTTCAGGTAATTTGACCCCCTTTAATGAGGTTTCTCCAAGTGGTTTTACACTTTAAAGCAGCTTGCCTCCGAGGTCGGGAATCCCGTAAGTTGGCCTGCCAAGACGCAGACTTAGAGTCCTCATTTACCTCCTCAGCTAACTCTAGGGGAATCAAATTATTTACCGTCCGCACACATCGTTGTCCCCTCACTAGTAACTCCACTGACCTCACAATCCCCTTTCCATCAGTATGCAATTTTGCTATTTTTCCTAGAGGCCATTGCGAACGAGGCATATCTCCCCTAAGGATTACTATATCTCCTACTTTAATTGGACTTTGATTTTCTGGTGGTTGAGCCTCATAAAACTTTTCCCTTAGACTCAGTAAATAATCTGCACTCCAATGCTTATCCCATGACCTTAAAATTTTACTTAAGGTGTATAACCTTCCCGGGATTNATAAAACCCAGGTGTTTGGACTCGCTCAGGGGGAGTATTGGCGTTGTCGGTACCTGTGCAGGAGGACAAAGATCCGGATCTTCAAGTCGCTTGTGATCCCTGTCTTACTTTATGATTGTGAGACATGGACACTAAATAGTGACTTGAAGAGACGAATCAATGCCTTTGGTAATAAGTGTCTTCGCAGAATCATGGGGTATCGCTGGGATGATTACGTGTCAAATCAGCGATGCACCGTGAGACTGAATCGAGGCCTATTACCTGCATAGTCCGTCAGCGCCAACTTCGGCTATATGGGCAGTGGCACGCTACCTGAAATCGATCCTTCCATCGGGTTGTATCTGTAAGAGACAATCCGGCGTGGAGGAGGCCAAGGGGGCGCCCACAAGGCTCGTGGCTGGGGCAAGTTGATGCTTCTTGTCGAGAGTTGCTTGGTATGGGAAAGGAGCCTGCATGGGAATTCGCGCGTGGTGACCCCCGGGAGTGGCGTCGTAGGGTGGGCGAGGCGACGTATGCCCCAATGATTGATTGATGAATAAGTAAATACAGAAATATGCCAAGAACGAGAAAATGGAGATGATGCTTAACCAAAATAATCTAATTATCAGAGATTAATTAACTGGAATATACTAACAGAAGGAAATATTAAAGTAGTCGTCCAGACCCATTTTTTTTTTGCCTAATTATGTTGACTGTACATTCAAAACACCTAATCCACCAAAAATAATTGATTTCCAGGCCTTATTTCCGTAAAAACACGACTTTTGTAAAAAGCGCGCGAAAAAAAAAAATCTTCCCTCCAACAGGGATACGACTGTTATTGATGAGTCAGAACAGGGACGCCCGCAGACACTCTGTATGACACCTGTCGGCAAATGTTATGATGACCGATTGTACTCGGTGTCAGACAGTGAATCTGTCGCTGTGACCGACACTCTTCCCACACACACAGCCTGCACACACGCCTGCGCACCACACCCTTCCTGCACACACACACACATACACACACAACACACACGTGTGTGGAGGGCGTGTGTGCAGGCGTGTGTGTGGGAAGTAGGCGTGTGTGTAAGAAGGGTGTCGGTGTGCAGGACGTGTGTGCAGACGTGTGTGTGGGAAGGGTGTCGGTGTGCAGGGTGTGTGTGGGCAGGAGGCGTGTGTGTGGGAAGGAGGCGTGTGTGCAGGCGTGTGTGTGTGCAGGCGTCTGTGTGGGAAGGGTGTCGGTGTGCAGGCGTGTGTGTGGGAAGGAAGCGTGTCTGCAGGCGTTGTGGTGGAAGGAGGAGTGTGTGCAGGCGTGTGTGTGGGAAGGAGGCGTGTATGCAAGCGTGTGTGTGGGAAGGAGGCGTGTGTGCAGGCGTGGGTAAAACTTTGGAAGAAGTCCTTCACCCCTATCTTTTTTTTCTTCCCCTCCCTATAGCCAACAAGCCTGGGGAACTGGCGGGAATACGGGGTTTTTGGGTGGGGAAGCAAATATAAGTGATTTATGGCTCCCAAAAAAATCATCAAAGTCACTATATGTAAAAATCTAACCTAACCTAACCTTAACCACAAAGTATACCTAACTCAACCTAACCTAACCTAACCTTAACCACAAAAGTATACCTAACCTAACCTTAACCACAAAGTATACCTAACCTAACCTAGCCTTAACCACAAAGTATACCTAACGTAAAACCTAACCTTAACCACAAAGTATACCTAACCTAACCTAACCTTAACCACAAAGTATACCTAACCTAACCTTAACCACAAAGTATACCTAACCTAACTAGCCTAACCTTAACCACAAAGTATACCTAACCTAACCTTAACCACAAAGTATACCTAACCTAACCTAACCTAACCTAACCTTAACCACAAAGTATACCTAACCTAACCTAACCTAACCTAACCTTAACCACAAAGTATACCTAACCTAACCTAACCTTAACCACAAAGTATACCTAACCTAACCTAACCTAACCTTAACACAAAGTATACCTAACCTAACCTAACCTTAACACAAAGTATACCTAGCCTAACTAACCTTAACCACAAAGTATACCTAACCTAGCCTAACCTAACCTTAACCACAAAAGTATACTAACCTAACCTAACCTTAACACAAAGTATACCTAACCTAACTAACCTTAACCACAAAGTATACCTAACCTAACCTAACCTTAACCACAAAGTATACCTAACCTAACCTAACCTTAACCACAAAGTATACCTAACCTAACCTAATGGACTTAGAATTTTTTGAGGCACCTATATTTCATAGCGGTCGTGTGGGTTAACCAAGGCTGAGCGCACGCTGGAACCTTACAGATGTGAAGTATAATAAGCATACAATACAGTGCGGTAGTTCATTTCAGTCAAAGCCGGAAGGATGAGTTCCAAAGTATTTCCCAGGCGTGTGTGTGGGAAGGGTGTCGGTGTGCAGGCGTGTGTGTAGGAAGGAAGCGTTGTGTGCAGGCGTGTTGTGGGGGAAGGAGGCGTGGTGGGAAGGGTGTCGGTGTTGCAGGCGTGAGTGTGGGAAGGGTGTCGGTGTGAAGGCGTGTGTGTGGGACGGAGGCGTGAGTGTGGGAAGGGGTGTCGGTGTGCAGGCGTGTGTGTGGGAAGGGTGTCGGTGTGCAGGCGTGTGTGTGGGAAGGAAGCATGCTGCACCCCTAAAGGATGCATGCATGTGGCATATAGCAAAAAAAATCTATCAGAAACACCCAAATATCTTCAAGTACTATTATATTTATCTCTGTGTTTACGTGCCTCTGATCAGCGCGGGAAGATGAGCCTCCCTGATGGTACGTCACGGAGCCTGAGCCTGAGCGTCTGCAAATCTTGAGTGCGTTTTGAGAACTCGGGGAATTTGCAGATTTTGATTGCGGATTATTTAAAAACGGCTGACTGGATACAAAAAGTGACGACGTATTGTTGATATACTCGTCAATGGCTATGATTTGACTGCATTAAATCAGGAATGATGAAATGGTCTGGACGACTACTTTAATTAAATATAAATTCAAGGTTCTTAATTAATAGAGTGATATGTATTTATGAAACAGACGTAGCTAATTGTCAAGTGTTAGGCTGTAGGCTAGACATGAAGATCATTTGCAACAGATAAAAAAGATTGTGCAATTACATTGTTTTTGCAGTTCAAGAGGGGTCTTCGAACTTACTTAGAAAAAAAGTAAACAATTAATATTGTAAAATAGTACCAGGCTGGAATCGTAGAGTTAAAGAGGTACACGCCCGGGCCAGTGGACATTAACTGGCTTGGCTTGCACAAAGGATAATTAGGGACACTGACCTTTCTCAGGCAATGTGTCAGAGCAGAAAAACTTTCATAGATGCACTTAATCAATGCAAGAAAGTAGAGTTTAGGGAAATGTGTGTATCGATTCAAGGTAAATATGCTTAAAATATGCTTAAAACGATATAATCTCTAATATTAATCCCATTATTAAAGACTAAAGAAAATATTACTTTTTCGTCGTCAAATTACAGAACTGTGATGCAGTCATCTTGCCTTGTCAAGATTAGGTAAATGCATGTATTTACTTTACAAGAAAAAAAAGTATTTTAACCCTAAATAATTTGTTTTTAGTAAATGAACTTCAACAAAATATGCATTAATATAGTTAATGACAATGCAAATAAATATACTGCGGTGAAGGGCAATATGTTTACAGCTTTTATAGATCTTTCTACATAAAGCATAATTATGATAGAGTGAATCACTGTAAGTTAGGGGGAAAAATATTATTAGATAGACATATTTCACCTGACATTGTGTTAATTTTGATGCATTATTTGATAAATCACTCAGCCAGAGTAATATGAGTATGATATGCTAGTAATTCATGTTATATCAACAAAGGTGTTAGGCAAGGAGGGTTTATTATTTTTTTACATCACAAAAGACTGACCATGGACACACAAAAAGAGATAACTAAAAGCTCGCTTAGTTGCCAGTCCCTATAAAGAAGACAGGAATATATTTTATAAATGGGGGTGGGCCAATTTAGTTCGGGAGGTGTCTTTTCACTCCTCACTTGAAAAAATGTATTCTTATGAAGGTGGAAAAAAAAGGAACAGGAAGAGTTCCATAGATTACCAGTGACATGGATGAAATAGTAAAGATCCTGATTAACTTTTGCATTAGGAAGATGGACGGAATAGGAATGAGAATGAGTAGAAAGTTTTGTGCTGCAGCGAGGCCGCGGGAGGGAGGGAGCCATGCAGTTAGTAAGTTCAAAAGTGGAGTGAGCATGGAAATAACGGTAGACGATAGCAAGAGAAGCAGTATTGCCGCGGTGATTTAAATATTGAAGACAGTCAGTCAGAAGAGGGGAGTTGATTAGACGAAAAACTTTTGACTCCACGTTGGTTTTGAAAGCTGTATGAGTGGATCCCCCCAAACATGTGAAACATACTCCATACATGGGCAGATAAAGCCCCTGTTCAGAGCCAGCATTTGGGAGGGGGAAAAAAATGGACGCAATGCCAAGTATGCCAACCTATAATTATAAGAAGTTAGGCATACTGTGGCATCAGTAAACAGATTATATAATCTGTTTACCAAGAGATGAGATGTGAGATTTACAGTTCAAATTTTTAGTAGAGGATAGTCCAATAATGTTCATTGTAGAAGAAACACACCGCTGGTTTTGTCGAGTATATAGGTGAAGAAATTGGGTTTTTGAGGCATTGAACAAAACAAAGTTTGCTTTGCCCGAATCAATAATTATAGATAAATCAGAAGTTAGTCGCTCAGTGGCATCTCTCCGTGAGTCACTTAGTTCCTGTTGAGTCGAACGTCTAATAAACGACGTTGAAAAATGCAGGGTAGAATCATCAGGGTAGGAGTGGATAGGGCTTTGAGTTAGACTTACAATATCAATAAAGTATAATAGAAAAAGAGTGGGTGATAGGACAGAACCCTGAGGAACACTACTTTTGATAGATTTAGGAGAAGAACAATGTCCGTCTACAGTAGCTGCAATATAACGGTTTGAAAGGAAACTTAACTTAAGATGAAGGTACAAAGAGAAGGATATAATCCGAATGAAGGTAGTTGGGTAATTAAAGATGTGTGCCAGACTCTATCAAAAGCTTTCGATAAAAAAAAATTATGTCAAGGGCAACAACAACAGTTTCACCGAAACCCTTAAAGGAGAATGACCAAGATTCAATTAGGAAAGCTAGAAGATCACCAGTGGATCACCCTTTACGGAAACCGTACTGACGATCAGATAGAAGATTGTGAGCAGATAGATGCTTAAGAATCTTCTTATTAAGTATAGATTCAAAAGCTTTAGAAAGGCAGGAACTCAAAGTATACGACGGTAGTTTGAAGGATTAGAACGGTCACCTTCTTAGGAAAAAGGTTGGATGTGAGCAAACTTCCAGCAAGGGAAGAAAGGTGGAAATAAATAGATAAAGACGGAAAAAGTTTGACCAGGCAAGGTGCAAGCACAAACCGCGGGAGGGGGGGAGGCATGCAGTTAATAAATCAGAAGAGCAGTGAGCATGGAAAAAAACGGTAGAAGATAGCAAGAGAAGCACATTGCGGCGGTTGATTTAAAGATTTAAGACAGTCAGTCAGAGGAGAGGAGTTGATGAGACGAAAAGATTTTTACTCAACCCTGTTTAGGAGAGCTGTATGAGTGGATCCTCCCCAAACATGTAAGACATACTCCATACATGGGCGGATAAGGCCCCTGTAGAGAGCAAGCAATTGGGAGGGAGAAAAAAAAGGACGCAGACGCCACAGGACACCTAACTTCTTAGAAGCTGTTTTAGCAAGAGATGATATGTGAGATTTCCAATTCAGATTTTTAGTAAAGGATAGTCCTAGAATGTTCATTGTAGAAGGAGACAGTTGAGTGTCATTGAAGAAGAGGGGATAGTTATCTGGTAGGTTTTGTCGAGTAGATAGGTGAAGAAATTGGGTTTTTGAGGTATTGAACAAAACAAGGTTTGCTTTTCCGCAATCAGAAATTATAGAAAGTTCAGAAGTTAGGCGTTCGGTGGCATCTCTCTGTTAATCACTTAATTCCTGTTGAGTTGGACGTCTAATAAACGACGTTGAAAAATGCAGGGTAGAATCATCAGCCTAGGAGTGGATAGGGCTTTGAGTTAGACTTAGAAGATCATTAATGAATAATAGAAAGAGAGTGGGTGATAGGACAGAACCCTGGGGAACACCACTATTGATAGATTTGGGAGAAGAACAATGTCCGTCTACAGTAGCTGCAATAGAACGGTTTGAAAGGAAACTTAAGATGAAGGTACAGAGAGGATAGAAACCGAATGAGGGTAGTTTGGAAATTAAAGATATGTGCCAGACTCTATCAAAAGCTTTTGATATGTCAAGGGCAACAGCAAAAGTTTCACCGAAATCCGTAAAGGAGGATGACCAAGATTCAGTTAGGAAAGCTAGAAGATCGCCAGTAGATCGCCCTTTACGGAAACCGTACTGACGATCAGATAGAAGATTGTGAGCAGATAGATGCTTAAGAATCTTCTTATTTAGTATAGATTCAAAACATTTAGAAAGGCAGGAAGTAAAAAAGCTATAGGACGGTAGTTGAAGGAAGAACGGTCACCATTTTGGGAAAAAAGGGTTTGGATGGAGCAAACTCCAGCAAGAAGGAAAGGGAAGTAGATAGACAAAGACGAAAAGTTGAACCAGGAAGGCAAGCACAGAAGCACATTTTGAGAACAAGGAGGGACTCGTAGGACCGTAAGCTGACGAGGATTAGCCAGAAAGGGCAAAATAAGATTTAATGTCAGAATTAGTAAAAAATGAAACACTCATTGTTTTCTAACCAGCGATGCAGATATAAAATTTATGTTTAAATTTTGGGTTAGAAAAGTAGCGTCATTTCCAAGGGAAGGAGTTTTATTTTTAAAATGGTCAGTTATCAAATCCATGAGAAAAAAAAGGTAGGAAGAAAATGGTCACTGACTCCAAGAAAATGACTCTACTAGTAGAGTCTTTTTTTGGCCCCCCCAAAACAAAAAATGTTTCTCGACATTATTCGGCAAAACGAATACAAGTGCATTTTACCCTTCGGAAAGTCATGTACACCAGTGACATTTGGAAAACATTTCACCTGAGAAGTGGGAATCCATCCGGGAAAAGTCTTGAAAATGGAGAGAACTTGATAAGTTTCAAAAATGTACATGAAAATGTGGATTGGGGAGAAGGGACCTAAAGGTCACCACATGCATAGCACTTGCTACGCATCATTATCCAGCAAGCGCAAGCTCTGTCAAGCTGAAAAATGAAACAGAAATCCGAGGAACATCTTGAAAGAAATGAAGCATCAGATCAACAAGACCCTTCGCCAGAGGCCAGGTGCACCTAAAAGGCTCCGCTCCAGCATGTGTTTTCCTTCATGATAAGACTCTATGTGTGTGGTGCATGAAAGGGGGATACAAGAGTAGTAATCGCGACAAGCAGATTTTACTTCTATCAACAGTAAAATGCCTGGACTAAATTTAAGTTTCATACTGTCCGTCTGGAAAAGACGTCATGAGATTGAGACTTGACACTCTGATTGCATCCATCCAGATAGCCAAACAGCATTTGGGTTGGAAATCCGCTACCATCGCTGTGTAGCGCAAATATGTCAGCGACACAACCCCCTTTCAGATGAAAGTACCCCAACATTGCAGCGTGTAAACCTCCGAGAGGCCCAGGCTTCTTTTTTCATCACATTCGTCAAGTCATCTTCAAAGGCCATGAAATGCGGACACTGCAAAGTCTCCTGCCAGGACATAAGCGATTATCTCAAATCAAGGACATAAAATCAGCAGTAATAGTCCTTGAGCCCAATGGCCATATTTGAAAGTGAATGCTCCGGCGGGGGGAGTAATTCTCATTATGATTTTCCATTAGGGCAATATCTCAGGTATCAGAAAATGCATGATGGACATCTGAGAACGGTAGCTTAGTGCCCGGATGGAGCCATCTTTGAAACCCCCCAGCGCGAAAAGCCATTGGTGGGGTACCCATTTGGNTCATTTCTCTCCCAGTCTTTTACATCGCTGATTTAAAGATAACTTCTACAAAAATATTGAATATCAGTCAGTCATTAATGACTTTTTAGCAAACAAGTAGTTCCCAGAAAGTTACAACCACATACTGCGTATCCAGCGATGTCTCTATCTATGCTATTTATACCTTACTAGCCGCAAAGCCGCCCTCCGGGGCGGATTTTTTAGCTAGCTCCTGCGGAGGGCTATTGGTGGCTTCGGCCCACCAACCTGTGTTTGGTGGGCCGAAGGCCCACCAAACACAACTCTCCAGATAGCCCCTTCAAAACTTTCCTGAAATCATGGATGTAGAAATGTATGTATTAACGCCTTACCCATCACCCCCCCCCCACATCACCACCTATTACCCATCACCCCCCACCCATTCACTCACCTATTACCCATCACCCCCACCCATTCACTCACCCATTACCCATCACCACACACCCATTCACTCACCCATTACCCATCACCCCCCACCTATTCCCTCACCCATCACCCAACACCCCCAACCCATCACCCCACCCATTCACTAAACCATCACCCCACACCCATTACCCATCACCCCACCCATTCACTCACCCATCACCCTACATCAAGGTTTCCTCAATTCTCGCAACCCACATTTTTTTTCTCACAATTCTCGCTAATAGGCTGCTAAAAAAAAAAGGAAAAAAAAGTGATCGGATCATCTCATACGTGGGCTTATAACAGGGATGTCAATTTTCCGCGGATTCGCGGATTTCCGAATATTTTATTGCCAGCTTGGTCATTTCTGTGAATCGTGTAGATTCGGGTTAAAAATTTAGGGGGGGGGGGTACATAGTTGGCTAGCCCACAGCGAACCTGACCCTGGCCACTAACCAGCACAGCCCCATAAAACATTTTTTGGCTGCTTAGCGGAAGTTTAATACTAGGCTGCCGATATCTCTTGACTCCACTGCTACAAGTTTGCTCTGGAGGCAGTATGTTGGGGGTGGAATACAGCAGCCCACAGCCAGTATGTTGGGGGTGGATTACAGCAGCCACACCAGGTGAGATAGCTCTGGTGATCCAGGGGTCTGGTATCGATTGGCACACTGCCCTCACTGTGTCAAGTTTGCAGGCTCCAGGCCTGGAGAGTTTAATGCAGGGATGCCACAGCAGGAGGCAAGCCAGATTGGCCAGAGGGTGCCAATATCAATGTATCACATAGGATATATATTTCACTAGACATTTAAGTTGCATGATATACCATATATAATACATATACACCAATTGTGGACACAAAAATGACAAAATTGAGACCAGAAATTATTATAGATAAACCAAGGACCTTCAGAAGCTCTCTCAGAGCATGAAATTTACAAAAAACCCGAACCCCCAGCTGGGAGATTCCCTCGCTACGCTCGGTCAGCCTCGCAGCGCTCGGATGAGTTGGTCGCCCTATTATTTTTTTTCAGTTTTTTTTCTTTTCTTGTTGACAGCCCTGTTATAATGTGCCCCTGGTCGAGCTGGTTCCAAAACTGTATCATATGATGGGATTGTGCCACGGGGGGCGGCACCTATCGCGGACATACACACAGACACACACACACTTTCGCTTATATTATAATTATTATAGATTACTATGTTACTATGATCTCATGAAGGCGTTTGACTCAGTGCATCGTCAGTCACTCTGGGATCTTCTGCGACTTCGCGGGATTCCTGCTAGGACTATTGGTTTGATGACTTGCCTGTACTCTGAGACTGAGTGCTGTGAAATGTGGGAGAGGTGTATCCAGCTTCTTTCCAGTGAATACAGGAGTGAGGCAAGGGTGCGTCCTTGCATCATGATTTCAACACTTGTATGGACTGGGTATTGGGTACATTTGTAGATCAAAGTAATTGTGGAGAGTTCCTCGGCAACACCGAGATGACTGATCCTGTTTTTGCCGATGATGCAGTAATCTTTGCCGAGTCGCTGGAGGTCCTGGTGATGACTCTCGAGGTGCTGCACGAGGAGGCAAAGCCTTTGGGACTTGATGTCTCCTGGCTCAAAACCAAGGTCCAGGTGTTTGGAGGCTAACTAAATGAAACATTACAGGCTGTGCTTGCGTGCGGCGAGGACATTGAGATCTTGGAAAGTTTTACATACCTCGGTAGCGCAGTCCATAATGATGGCTGGTCACGTCATGAAGTCTTACGGTGGATTGGCATAGCCCACGATGTTATTAGTAGAGTCATTTTCTTGGAGTCCGTGACCATTTTTTTCCTACCTTTTTTTCTCGATGGATTTGATAACCTGGACCATTTTAAAGAAAAATTAGCTCCTATGGCCCTCTGGGAAATGACGGCTAACTTTTCTAGAACCCAATATTGAAAATGGCCGCTGCCGACATCTTGAAAAACATAAAATGTTATATCTCAGGCATCAGATGAGTTAGAAAAACGAATGAGGTGTCATTTTTTACTAATTCTGACATTACTTCAAAGCCACTTGATTGGTTATCGTACAGTTTAGGGATCATTTTGACCTCTAATTCCAGGATGGCCACTGTCCGCCATCCTGAAAAACATGAAATGTAATATCTTCGGCACAAGATGGATATGTTAGGTGTTGTTTTCCACTTATTTTAGCATGACTCTACTTCACTTTAAACTGCATACTAACTGTGCATCTTCACAGCATACTAAATCTATACTAAGATAGCACAGCATAAGATATACTGAGATACACAGCATACTAAATCTGCCACTTCACTATCACTACATGATTCACTGTATGAGCCACTATCAGAATCACTGTCCTCACTCTCGCTGCTATCATCACTGATGTTCTCTGCGGATTTGCAGGTAGTGGCGTGGATGGGGGAAGTGGCGGCTTGGTTGAACGGACAGGCAGACATAAGCCATTTACAAGATGCCACCCATGACCAGTCGGTGATGGGTGATTTTGGAGCTGGTAATGCTTTTGCAAATATGCAAGATAGTTTGCACGCTCCAAGTGTGGATGGAGACTGTCCAAGTCAGGCACAAGTCGGATAGTGCTTTTTTCCTTCTGAGCTCTCCACTTCGCTGCCCTCGCATCTCCAATGGTCTTGCTTTTGGTATCACCATAGACATATCGAATGACAAACCGCTCCAAATCACTGATGACCTGTTGTGCGACTGGGAGCTGTGTACCACATGGTGCTAGCAGGTCATGTGCCTCTTTAGACTTCTCTAGACGATCTGCGATGAGTTTCTTGCTTGTTCCATAGAAGCCAAAGTTGTGGTCACGCCCAGTGAGAACATGAAGTGGTATGATGGATGCAGCCATTGCCTCACTGCACAAACATCGGGCATCAATAAGCTGACGCTTGCGTTTCACACACAGGATCCCTGATGTCCTCTGAGCAACATATGCCGCTAGTACGTAGTTGTCTGTGTCCTCTGTATCTAGAATGACAGGTGCTGTGTAGCCGTCTGACCGGAGCACACTGTATATTGTGAACATGGCCGTATCTGCCTCTGCATGGGAGCATGTGAACTCTGGCACAAGCTTGCCTGTAGTGAGGTTCTTTGCAGTGCTGCCCACTACACAGTAGATGATATCGGTGCTAGTTGTCGCTGCTGTTCTCTGAAATTCCGTTTGAATAAATGCTTGAAGCCGGATTTTGTTCTCGGGTTTACCCAGGAGAGCATGGAAAACTTTACTAGAAGGAAATTCGTCTTCTGTCTTCATGAAGACATTGCTGATCGGCAGTTTTTTTTGGCGCAGTATTCTCTCACTTTCCTTGATCATGTAATTCTGATTATATGAATCATTGACGCAAATGATGCGGTCAGCATGCTTGTGTCTTGTTAGAACAAAGTGCACCAACTTCTCTGCATAGTCTCCCCAGGTATACTTGGTTCTGTCTCCCTTCTCTCTATCTTCAATGGTAGGAGTTGATAGGCACCAGATGAGGTCCATATCAATAATAGACGTGTATATAATTCCCCCAGTTTTTTTTGGAAATTAAAACAGTCTTTAGTTAGTTTTTGTTAAAACCCTTGCTTTTCCGGGAGTTTAGGGATTGTTCCATTAAATTTTGAAGATGGAAAAGGCACTCGGGCGGTAACACGAGGCTGCGGGAAACCTTCCCCCAAATTTTGCAAAAAAACACCATTTTTTTTCCCAACCAGTCCCAAAAAAAGGGCCCCTGGGGCTTCCCAACTCCTTTTTCCTCAGCCCTTCCCTTTTCAGGTTGTCCCCTTTCTGTTTTCCCTTCAATTCCTGAGTTAAAAAAATTTTTTTGCGCTTGCTACGGGGAACTCGGTGTTGAAGACTTTTTTTTGGGAATACACTTTGTCATCATGAAAATTGCTTAGTTTGCTTGTGCCATCCCCTTGCTGATTTCAAGTCGGGCACGAGAGCGCCCGGGGCCCTGGCATTCCTGACTGTAAGGATCGAAGTGTCGGGGTTTGTAGGGGTCAAATGGTCACACTTTTAATTCAGTGGCCAGGCGTTTTTTATACTGAAACGGGCTTGTTCATCCTTCTTTATTTTACTCGTTAAAACATCATGTTTTCCCTTTTCCTTGCTTCTTGCATTTAGCATGGCGTTTGACTGTTGTTCTCACCCCGTTGATTTATTCACATTTCCGAGTGTTTGAAAGGAGCTCCTTGTCATTTTTTCAGAAGGGCCCAACCCAAACCCAGATTTCGCTTGAGCCCTTTTTTTCTTTGGTTGACTCTATCCTTTCGGGGGGCGACACAGAAATAGGGTTTTTCCTCCCTTTGGGACTGTCCCAAAAACATACCACTCTCTTAAGGGATGGTCGACGGGAAGGGTATCAAGCACTGCAGTGAAATCGGGAAGGTCCGACCATACTTTTTATTATCATATTTTTTGCATCAAGGGAAGCATGACTTGATTGAGGACTTGAACTCGTCCAGTTGCTTGTTCTGATTGCATGGATTTTTTTGAGTCAAATTTTCCCACCATTTCCATGAAGGCATAAAAGTGAAAATTTTTTTTTGTGGGTCCCACCCTCATATTTTTTGAAGAGAGTGTCAATGAGGTCCTTATAGGATTTCTCTCGGGGGCCTCTGAAATGTGCATCTGCAAGCCCCGTGCATCATTCAGAGCCCGGGAGCTTGGAAAGGGGATCCTTTACCTCTTCAAAGGGGGAAAAACCTTCCAAACCCCCCTGTTTATGACATGGTGGACCAAAGATTTCATAGAATATTCGCAAGCAACGAAACCACCGCTTAAAAAGTTTTCCACGAAGGGCCTGATAAAAACAGACCGGTCCGCTTATTAAACCCCCCGCACCAAAACACTTTCGAAAAGGGCCCAGACCCCTTAAAACCTTTGAATTTTTATATATATTTAATATATATATATATATATATTTTAAAATTATAAAAATAATTTTTATATATTATAAAATTTTTTATATATATATATTTTTTTTTTTTTTTTTTTTTTTTTTTTTTTTTACACCCAAAAAGGGAACGGGCCAAAGGGGCAAAAAAAAAAAGGGGGTAACAAAAACCCCGTTTATTTCCCAGTCCCTATAAAGAGGAAGAAAAGGAGAAAAAAAAAAAAGAGGGGTGACCCCAAATTTTTTTTGGGGGGAACCAAACTCCTCTTTTGAAAAGATTTAAGTATGGGAAAAGGGGAAAAAAATAAAAAAACAGGAAGGGGGATTTCCAGATTTTTTACCGAAAAAGGGATGAAAGGGAAAAGATACTGTTTTAAACTTTTGGCTTTAGGAAGTTTGGGACAAATAGGGGAAAAATTGAGTAAAAAGTTTGTGTACGAGGCCGCGGGAGGGGGGGGGGAAAGCAGTTAGAAATTAAAGAAGACAGTAGCATGAAATTTAACGGTAGAAGAAGCAAGAAAAAAAACTTTGGGCCACGGGGTGATTTAAAATTGAAAAAACAGTCATTCAGAGGAGAGGATTTTGAGGAGACGAAAATTTTTTTTTATAAACCCCCTGTTTAGGAGAGCGGGAGGGTTTGGACCTTTCCCCAAACAGGGTAAGACATATTTCCATACAGGGGGCGGATAAGGCCCCTGTAGAGAGCAACCCAATTGGGGGGGAGAAAAAAAGGACCCCAGACGCCACAGGACACCTAACTTCTTAGAAGCTTTTTTAGCAAGAGATGAAAGGTGAGTTTTCCCCAATTCCCGTTTTTTTTGAAAAGGATAGCCCCTAGAATTTCATTGTAGAAGGAGACAGTTGAGGGGCCCTTTGGAAAAAAGAGGGGATAGTTATTGGGGGTTTTTGGTCGGTGGATAGGTAAAAAATTTGGGGTTTTTTGGGGCCCATTAAAACAAAAAAAAGGGTTTTTGTTTTTTCCGAAATCAGAAAATTAAAAGAAAGATCAGAATTAGGCTTTTCGGTGGCATCTCTCTGTTAATCACTTAATCCTTTGATTTGGGAAAGTCTAAAAAAACCCAAAGTTGAAAAACCCGGGTTAGAACCATAAAGCGTAGGAGTGGATAGGGTTTTGAGTTAACTTAGAAGATCATTAATGATTTAATAAAAAGAGAGTGGGGGGTGGGGAACAAACCCCTGGGGAAACCCCCAACTTTGATAGTTTTGGGCAAAAAACCCCAAAAGGGTCCGTTAAAGTAGCTCCCAAAGAACGGTTTTGAAAGGAAACTTAAGAGGGAAGGGTACAGAGAGGTGAAACCGAATGAGGGTATTTTGGAAATTAAAGAAGGGGTGCCAGACTCTTTTTGTATGTCAAGGGCAAAAAGAAAAAATTTTTCCCCGGGAAATCCGAAAAGGGAGGATAAACCAAAGATTCAGTTAGGAAGCAGAAGATCCCCAGTGATCCCCCTTTTAAAACGGAAACCGTACGGACGATAAATAGAAGATTGGAGCAGTTTAGATGCTAAGAACCCTTCTTTTTTTTAGTTTTAGTTTAAAACCCTTTAGAAAGCAGGAAGTCAAAGCTTTTTGGGAGGGGAGTTTGAAGGTTTAAAACGGTCACCCTTCTTGGGAAAAGGGTTTTTTGGAATGTGAGAAAACTTCCACAAGAAGGAAAAGGTGGAATTTAAGATAGACAAAAAAGGGAAAAAGTTGACCAGGCAAGGTGCAAGCACAGAAGCACATTTTTTGAGAACAAAAAGGAGGGCTCCTTAAGGCCCTAACCCTACGAGGATCGGGCCAAAAAGGGGCAAAGTAAGCATTGAATTTGTCAGAATTAGTAAAAAAGAAACCTAAATTGGTCTTTAAATCAGGGGATGCCAGATATATAAATTTTAAGCTTTTCAATTTTGGGCTCTGAAAAGTTAGCCGTTTTCCCAGAGGGGCAAGGATTTTAAATTTTATTTTTAAAAAGGGGTTCCAGGTTTACCCAAAAATCCTTTCGAGAAAAAAAGGTAGGAAAAAAATTGGTCACTGACTCCAAAAAAATGCCCTCTACTATAGCTATTCACTTAACCTGGATTCCGGGGGACCCCCGGCTGGGGATGCCTAGGTGATATTTTAACGAGGGAAAAGCCTTGATTGGTGATGCCTCGGGCATGGTGGCGATGGGGGTGGTACTTGCCTCACCGAAACCCCAAAAAACCCTTGCGTTGTCTCGGGAAAAATATTCATATTTTTTGGGCCTTTACTCATCCCCTTACAAAAATAGGCCTATTTTGTTTGCATCAGTAAATCAGGCAGTGATTTTTCAACAACAACAGGGCCATTCTAACTCAATGGGGTTAAAAACTAAAGTCTGACTGACTATCAAAAGGAGTAGGCGGACTTTTGGGTTTTCAGTGCATTAAAATTTTTTCCCTTCCTACCCGATAAAACCCCAAGGCTACCAGATAATATTATGAAAGCTGAGTTTCCCATTGTTCATAATACATTGTTTGCAAAAATCAGAGTAAAAAAAAAATACAGTAAGACTACACAAATTTATTAAGATAATAAAGGAAAGAAAAAGAGTGAAAAAAATTAATTTTTGCTTTTTTTGGCTTCAACTGCTCTAACCCCAAATAATTTTTTTGGTCACTTTTAAATTTTCCCAAAAAACTGTTTCAAAACCTTTTTTTTCCCCTTTCCAGGGGTTGGGTTAGCACGTACCAAAAAGGGAAAAAAGGTTAGGTGGTAAAATTTGGCAAAGAAATTTTTAAAATTTACTACTTGAAAAAGGGCACAGTAAAGGGTGAGCATTGCTCCCTATTAGGGGGGAGGACTTTTTTCCCGGGAGGGGCTACCCAGGGGCTCCCCCGTCACGGCACCATTTAAAACATTTTTAAACCCTTTTTTAGCCATTTTGCCCACTACTATTTTCCTTATTGGTCGTGCTACATACCACAGGAAGGGGGAAAAGTAAAAAGGATTTTAAAACAGTTCTTGAAAATTGAATGTGCCCAAAACATATGGAGTTAGAGCGAGTTGAAGCAAATAAGCAAGAAATAATGTTTTCACTCTTTTATTTTCCTTTAATTATCTTAATATTAGGGTATTTTACTGAAAATTTTTTTATGTCAGGGGATATGAAAGCAATTTTATTTGAACACGAGGGGAGGCTCAGCTTTCATAACTATTATCTGGTAGCGGTTATATCGGGTAGGATTATTTTTCCAATGCACTAAAACCAAAAAGTCCCCCCCCCCCCCTACTCTTTTGATATTCAGTCATAAATTTTTTTTTTAAACCCTATTGAGTTATAAAAATGGCATGTTTTTTGTTAAACCCAATCACGGGCCTGTTTTCTGATGCAAACAAAATAGGCCCAACTTGTGTAAGAGATTAGTAAAAAACCAAAAATATGAATATTTTTCTGAGGGAACGCAAAAAATTTTTTGGGTTTTCGGCTAGGCAAAAATAAAAACCCCCACGCCACCCAGCCCCGGGCTATCCGCCAACGCGACGTCCCCCTTTCAAACTCCCCGGTAGGCAGCGAGCAGCTCCCAGCCCGGAATCCAGGCTTAAGTGAATAGACCCATAGTAGATATTTTCTCGGCAAAACCCAAAAAAGTTTCTCGGGCAATTTTTCGGCCAAAAAAGAATACAAGTTCATTTTACTCTTCGAAAAATCTGTACACGATGGGCATTTTGGGAAAAAATTACACCTGAGAAGTGGGAATCCCTCCGGGAAAAGTCCTTTAAAAAGGAGAGAACTTTATAATTTCAAAATGACATGAAAAAAGTTGGGTTGGGAGAAAAGACCTTTAAAAGGGCAAACCCCAAAGCATAGCCTTTTTAAAGCATCATTTTCCAGCAAGCGCAAACTCTGTCAAACTGAAAAATGCAAACAGAAAACCGAGGAACATCTTGAAAGAAATGAAGCATCAGATCAACAGACCCTTCGCCAGGCCATGCACCTAAAAAAGGGTCCGCTCCAGCATGGTGTCCTTTATGATAAACTTTTTGTGTGTGGTGCATGAAAGAGGGATCAAGAGTAGGGAATCGCGACAAGCAGATTTTACTTTTATCAACAGTAGATGCCTGGATAAATTCAAGTTACATACTGGCCCGTCTGGAAAATGAAAGTCATGAGATTGGGGCTTTAACCTGTTTCATTTCCCCCCAGATAGCCAAAAAAGCATTTGGGTTTGGGGGGAAACCGCTTACCCCTCGCTCGTGCTAGCGCAAAAAATGTCAGCGACCCCAACCCCCCTTTTTAGATGAAAGTACTCAACATCTGCCCGCGGGGTTTAAAACCCCCAAAAGCCCAGGGTCTCTTCTTTCATCACATTCGTCAAGTCATCTTCAAAAGGCCCTGAAATTTCGGACACTGCAAAGTCTCCTGCAGGACTATAAGCGCATTATTCAAATCACGGGCATAAATTTAGCGTAATAGTCCCTTTAGCCAACCCGGCCCTATTTTTTAAGTAATGCTCCCGGGGGGGGAGTAATTCTCATTTTGATTTTTCCCTTGGCAATTTTCTAGGTTCAAAAAATTTCAGGGTTGGGCACTGAGAACGGTAGCTTAGTGCCCGGATGGACGCCCTCTTTGAAAAACCCCCCAGCGCGAAAAAATGCCCTTTTTGGGGTACCCTTGTTGCACGGGGTATCTGGATTTTATACTAGCTATCAAAGTGCGGGGTTTTAGACTAAAATCGTCCAAAGGGTACCGTCCAAAAAAAAAAATAAAGAAGCATTTTTTTTATAGATTAATTATTATTAAAAAATCAATTATCGAAAAAAAATCATTATTTTTCAATTTTTTTTTTATTAGACTTGTACTTTTTTTTATGAAAAAACACTTTGGGATGAATTTTTCCCAAAAAATGCTTTTTTTACAACCCTTTATTGTCTATAAAAAAAAATCAAAAAGTTTCAAAAATCATCCAACCCCGAGTTTACAAAAATATAGTAAAGAGGCAAAAAATGACTTAGGGCCCCCGCTGGGATTTTCCCAATTTTTGGGCGAAAACGAAATTAGGAAGTCGTACGGGGAGGATTTAACACCCTACGATATCTAAAAAAGCAGGCGGAAATTTTTCCCTAAAAAATCTGCACTTTGGTGGCCCTCTTAGTTTCAAAATGGCCGCCCCAAATTTTATTAATTTTTTCTTACTAGAGTTTGGAAAAACCCTTGGGGGTGATTTTTAAAACCATACGATGTTAAATTTCCCAAAAAGGGAAGCAATTACATTGAAACCCCCCAAAGGTTTTTCAAATTAAACCCCCCCCCCCTTTTTTTTCCAAAATTTTAGCAAACCATCGATAAAATTTTAGGGTTTCCCCATAAAAGGAACAAAAAGTTTTTAGTCAAAAAGTTTTAAAGTTGGCCTTGGGTATTGGGTCCCGGGGGCCCCGTGGGATTCCCTGGGCCCCTGTTTTGGGGGCCCCCGGGGGGGACAACCCAAAAGTGCCTTTTCCCCCCCCAGAACAAAAAATTGGCTTTTTAACCCTTTGCAAGTTTATTGGTATTTCAAGGCATTACAGACCCCCCCCGGGGTTTTGGGAAGCCAACAGACCGCCTTCCTCATTCGGCCTTCAGGTTTTTTAAGGGTGGGCGCCAGGGAACCGGATGTTGGTGCTAAATTCCCCCGTTTTAAAGGGGTTTTCCAAAGGGGGAAGGCCCGATCGAACGGGCCCCTTTGGAAGAAAATTTGGATGAAAACAACGCTTGGCCCACTACAGGGGCACTGGGCCGAAGCCCTTTAAAACCTGCGGACTTCCCAAAACCCAGCGGAATTTCTTGGGGAAATTCGATATTTTTTTCCGCTTCCCAAACCCGATCCTTTCCGGCTACCAAACTCCCCGTGTCCCCCCTCCTTGAATCCCCCCCATCCCCCAGCCCAAAAACCCCGAATTTTTTAAATGCGAAACCTCGATTGCTCCCTTCAAAAGGAAAAAATTGAAATCAGTTTTTTGACGTTTGGTTGGGTCCCAAAGGGGCGGGGGTTTTATGCTTCCCCGGGGTTTAGGATGGAATTTACCTGATGCCCCCTCCGGAAAAAAAATTAACTTTTGGTCAACGAAAATTGTATTAAACTTAGTTTGGGGCTTCTAATTTTAAAAACAGAGGCCAAATTTCGGAAACTTTATAGCAGCTGGTTTTGCCAAAAGAAATTTGGGATTCCCCTCCGGGGGTTTAAATTTTGGCAAAAAAGGGGAGTTCCAATTACCTTCCGCCCTTTTAAGAATTTTTCCCTCGTTAAAGGGCCCAAAATCAGGGGGCCCCCTTACGTCCCCCAAACCCCAAGTAAGGAAAATTAAAATTTGGGGGCCATTTTGAAAAACCAAGGGTGGGGCCCCCCAAAGTGCGAAATTTCCTATGAAAATTTCCCCCGTTAAAGATTTCCGTATGGGGTTAACATTTTGGGGAACGGAAATTCCCCCCAACTTGCGGTTATCTTTGTTAGGGTAATGCCAGGCGGCCTAATTCTTTTTGGCCCTTTAATAATTTGTTTTTTCTCCTTTATAAATGGGAAAAAGTTGAAAATTTTATAGACGATAAAAAAGGGGTTTTGCAAATGATAATTTGGAAAATCATACCGGGGTTTTTTACTAAAAAAAAGTACCCGTTAATAAAAAAAAATTTTTTGAAAATATAGTTTTTTTTGTTTAATTTAAAAATTTTTATAAATTAATTTTAAAAACCAAAAAACCCAAATGCTTTTTATTAAAATTTTTTATTTTTGAACGGGACAAATTTGGGTTTAAAAATCCCTCACACCAAAATTCGATGTTAGAAAAGAAAGCCCCCCCCGGTTCCCCAACAATTTTTACCCCACCAAATTGGGTTTTTCCGTGGGTGGTTTCAAATTTTTGCGTAAAAAGGGGCAAAAGCTAAAGGTTTTTCCCGGTTTTTCCAAAAAAACAATTTTTTTAAAAAAAAAAGATTTTTTTTCTAATTGGAAATTTTTTTAAAAAATTATCCCCGCCCCAATTATTTTTTTTGGCTCCAGGAATATAAAGCTCCCGCCTCTTAAAGAAATCCAAAACAATGAAAAAGTTGGGAGTTTTGGCTTTTTAAAAATATTCCAAAAAGGGGAAATAAATTAGTTCCAGAGCCCTAAAATTTTTGACAAGCATTTCTTAAAGGGGAAAATCATTTGAGAATTCTGCCCGGGGAACAATTTTCGGTAAGGGGGTTAAAACCCTATTGGAAAAACCCCCATAAAATTTCACATTTAAAAACCGGGGATTCAAAAGAATTAGGTGTTTTCCCCAACCCAAATAAATTGGGCGAAATTTTTCATTGGGGTTGGAAAATAGGTTGGGGATTCTCGGGAAGTGGGAGTAAGATTACCCCATTGCCTTTAATCTTTTAAATTCTTCCCCCCTCTTTTCATAAATAATTACAAAATTGAAAAACCGGTATATTAGGGGGGTTAATCCCCTTTTCCCGGGATGGGCAATTTTTCCCTTTTTGCTTGCCTTCCTAAAAAATTCCGGGCCCTTTTTTTCGTTTTTCCGGGGCCGGGCAATGGTACCCGGGCCTACCCGGGGTTGGGTTTTTCCCCGGGGTTGGGGAAAAGGTACCCCTGGGTTTTTTTGGGGAAAGGGGTAACCCGGGGAAAAACCGGGGGTAAAAAGGGCCCCGTGTTCCCCGGGGGGAAAAGGGTCCTCCCCAAACCCCCGGTCTAAGGGGTAATGTCACGGAGATGAGGGACCGAATGCCACGCGCAAACATTGGGGTATGCTCCCATCTTTATCTTTTTTTTCGGCACTGATACTAACAAGGCTTTTATCCACCTGTACTACGGGAACCCAAAAATGAACCGCAAAAGGGCTAGGTGAGGGTTTACTAAGGGGCCCAAAAAGGCTATAAAGTAACCTCATCACTTCTACTTTTACCAATCTTTGATAATGAATCCTAACACCCTATAAGCTCGAATTTTTTGCCTAAATAAATGGTTCCTAGGACGTAGGTCTGTGCTTACCTGAACTCCCAGATCTTTCTCACCTTCTGATCTTTTCACCGATACATTGCGTTAATGTACTATTACCAGGATTTGTTTTACCAACATTAATCATGCAACACCTATCAACATTAAATTTCATTTGCCACCTATCTAGCCACTCATCTAACTTATATAAGTCTCCCTGCAATATATTTACATCAGACTGTGATTAAATAATCCTACTAATCTTAGTATCATCAGCAAACTGCTAATATCTTCTATCTTCTATCTTTATAATAATATAGCGAAAGTTGGTCTGTCTGTGTGTGTGTGTGTCTGTGTGTGTGTGTCCGCGATAGGTGCCGCCCCCTGTGCCCCAATCCCATCATATAGCACAGTTTTGGAACCAGCTCGACCAGGGGCAACTTTTAAGCCCACTTATGAGATGATCCGATCACTTTTTTTGTTTTTGTTTTAGCAGCCTATTAGCGAGAATTGTTAACAAAAAATGTGGGTTGCGAGAATTGAGGAACCTTGATGTAGGGTGATGGGTAATGGGTGAGTGAATGGGTGGGGTGATGGTAATGGGTGTGGGGTGATGGGTGAGTGAATGGGTGGGGGTTGATGGGTGATGGGTGAGGGAATAGGTAGGGGGTGATGGGTAATGGGTGAGTGAATGGGTGTGTGGTGATGGGTAATGGGTGAGTGAATGGGTGGGGGGTGATGGGTAAGGCGTTAATACATACATTTTTACATCCATGATTTCAGGAAAGTTAGAAGGGGCTATCTGGAGAGTCTGTGTTACACACTCTACAGAAAGTGGTGTTTGGTGGGCCGAAGGCCCACCAAACACAGGTGGTGGGCCGAAGGCCCACCAATAGCCCTCCGCAGGAGAAAGCCAAAAAGTCCGCCCGGAGGGCGGCTTTGCGGCTAGTCATAATAAAACCCACTATCTAAACCGTTGATGTAAATAAAAAATAGTAATAGACCAAAAGTGACCCCTGTGGAAACCCCACTTGTTACATGCCCAATTCAAATTTAGAACCATTGATTTTAACACTTTGTTATCTATCCTTTAAATATAATATAATATACAGTGACATTTCTTAACTTACTCTTTATAATCTTTTGGTGAATCCAGATGGTGCGAACCAATTAATCTTGTCTGAGAGGTTAATTCCTTCACTTGCGCTCCATGCGGACCGTATGGTAGATAACAGTACACACTGTTATTTATAGAAAATATGACAATTTTTAAATTAATTGTGTTATGCATGAAGTCTTTCTTAAAAAAGGAAATTTCATTACTTAAGAAAATTATGACGATAGAGTTCAAAAAAATTTAACGCAATGTTGACATTAAATCTGCAAGTATTGCCATTAACTTTACGATGACCTGATCTTTGGTTGTAATGTTAAGAAGATAACATTCATCATGGAGAAGGTCCAATAGGCAGGCAGAATGGCGCGGAGTTGTGGAAGACGCAACCGAGTCACTACTACCATCCTTGTGGCTCTATCCAACAGTCGGCTTCTTAGGGAACATTCCGCCAAAGCGGTGAGGAAGGCCAGGTCGTGACTCACCACAACCACCATCGTGCACGATGACAACGACGCGCCTGTTAACAGAGGACACAGTTGGCAGCATTATGAAGAGTGTACTTTTGCACAAAATGTTGTGAGGTCCCTGCCTATTAAACCCCCACGGTGATGCACCCCAGTAGCATTGCGGGAGTCACTCTATTATAGGAGTATATTCCTCGCCAGGATTATATATAGGCCAGCTTTTTGTCCCATTGTTGATAAGCTATATATCGCAGCCATATCATTCATCCACCATCACACAGGAACCACTAACCCTTCTCAGCAATACCAGTGTGAGATCACCTACCTGACGAGCCCTAAGTAGCAGCTTTGAGAGAACGGAGCGTCACGTTCGTGTCCCGGTCCCAGCCCCCACTTCGAACATTGATGATCCTCTTTGACGTTCCCCCATCATCCACACAGCCTGCGCCGCCAGAAAGATGAAAGTCCACGCTAGTTTAGGTCGATAGTATTATAGGGAGGTGCACCACTATGGAAAAACCCTTTAAAGGTGAATGGTGATGGTGTTTTTCTACGGGCTATCTCTCTCTCTCTCTCTCTCTCTCTCTCTCTTCCTCTCTCTCTTCCTCTCTCTCTCTCTCTCTTTCCTTTTCTCTCTCTTCTCTCTCTCTCTCTTTTTTTATATAAATTCTGTTAGTTTTTGGGGGGAGGAGCTACAAAACATACTATAGATTTTTTCATAGCACTAAAAACTTAATCCGGCCCTGTTTCATAACATAAGATGCCCCCACTAATCCCCTTTAGTCCCGGGAGCTAGTGAAATGATGGGGACTGCCGGAAAAACACCAAAATTTTTTCAGGCACTCTAAAAGGCCCTAGCATGATTTGAGAGGGGAGACAAATGATCCCTCACTCAGATGGCTATAAGGACGCTTTTTTATTATTTTTAATTTCCCCCATGGGAAATTAGGTAAATGGGTTTTTTAAAAAAAAAAAAAGATAAGGAAATGTTTATTTGGGTGCAAGTTATCTTATTATTATTATTTTTAACTCCAGAACAAAATATTTCCCAAAATGGGTGTCAAAAAAACATAAATTCAAAATTTTTTCGACTTTAAAAATCCCCTCGGAATCGCGAAAAGCCATGTAGTTATTAGCAGAACACGAATTTAAAAAAATCCTTTCAATTCAAAAATACAGTGGTTAATCTACGACGGGCATTATGAAAAAAAAAAGTATTCTTAAAAATATTATACAAAAATCATGTTTTCCGTACAGTGCAGGAATGCCCGTCTTTGTTAAGCAAGTATCCAATGCGGTATGATATAATTGGGGAAATTTTGGTTCTTTCTTTTTACTGAGTGCACAGTTCGGTGGGATTTCCCTGGCTTTTTGCATGAACATCTCCCACCACAACCTGCAGCCTTTTGCAGGCACACTTCCAAGTTCACTTTTCGCCTTTGTGCCGCAGGCTGCGAGCTCCCAAAAGGAACCCAGGACTTTTTTCTGATCCAGTGTCCAAACCCCGCCTCAGCGTTGGGTCTGTTTTTGGGCCCGGTGACAGGTTTCCCAAAGCCACCGGTACCTGCACGCTTGGGGTGCTGCGCAGGGCCCGTTGAGTTGGGGGGGAATGTTTTTCCTCTTTTGTTTTTTTTGGCAAACAGTTCCCTTTCTTGCTTCATTCCGACACCCCAGGGTGGTCTTTTATAAT
>JACEEZ010014949.1:0-20544 GCA_016584305.1 Chionoecetes opilio
ATTTTAACGTAATTTTGGTTTTTTAAGGGGAAATTTTGGGGCACAGCCCTTACGATTATAGACTAATGGCTGTCAACATTATTAACTTTACTTATCGCAATATACTTAGAAAGTATAACCAAATATTCCTACGTCGTTATCCAGTAATACGATGAAAGGAGATCATAATTGCTACGGACATTGTTTTTTCATAAGTACAAAAACATTTCGTTATTGGGTTTACATGCTGGTGTACGTGGAACACTGAACAGCTATGTAGAAGGATATTGGTTGCGGCGAACAGCATAACACATCCACCCACTTGTGCGTTTTTCCACTAACTGATTTCAGTCATTTCACTCACTGACACAACGCTGCCGAGGAATTCCTAAGAAAACGTGTCGTACTGCAATATTTATATTATTCAGTCTTCGATATAATGAAGGAGCGAAACATGTTATAACTAATTCTCATTATGTTATCGACTGGTTAGGTGACATTTAGGCCTTTTGTGGGCTTTTAACCCTTTGTAATGACTATCGTACGTCTGGCATTTTAGTGTCATTGATAGCTGGGAACTGATTTCAAATAATATTCTAACCAAATCATGATATTATCCATGTTAATTCTCCATCATCTACATATTCCTTATTAGGTGTACCGTTGATATTGATATGTGTTGATAATATGTTGGAACTAGTGAAATAAGGGAAAATATGACCTTGTGTTATCCCGTAATCTTTGCCGGGTTATTATCAAATGTTATTTTTATATGATACTAGCTGCACACATAGACTAACTGATAACCTTTTTCCATGTAAACTCCTTCCTATGTACCGTACGTGTCCTCTCTTTATTTCTATGTATCTCTGGGTGTTCCTGATTAAGCTGGAAAATTTGCAATAAACTGAAATATGATCATTTCTATAAACTATTTATAAAACTTTTATAACAATTTTAATAGCTTGAATAGGCCTAATAGTAGTGATGGTACCGATATTAAGATACTATGTATATTACTGAGTTAATATATATAATATGAAATGAATATTTCCCACTTACAAATACCTACCAGCGCCCAGCGGCCTCCGGAGAATTGACGTCAAGTTGCCTTTGCTAGTCACTACTGATGTAATACTACAGCAAGATAATCATATAACTGTTGTTTCAAATGTTTACACATAGAAATATTCATCTTGAAATTCTGTACATAATTTTCAACACAGTACAATTATCCCGTCTGAAAATACACCAGCGGGCCTTCGGAGGGCTGACGGAGGTAAACTTGCCGCCGGCGGTCGCCGTTCGCCGCTCAAAAACAGCCTACGTCGCCCGCCGGTGAGGTTAGCTGGAACCTCCCCTTCCAGAGGCCCCCCAACCATATAGGAGGTTTGGTTTAGGGTATTATGATTTAGGGTAGGTTATATTTGGTTAGGTAGGTTAGATCTGTTTAGGTTAGGTTAGATTTGGTTAGATTTAGGCTAGGTTACGGTTAGTTTATCGGTGGGTCAAGCCCCCGCTAGGTTAGGCTAGTTTTTGGTTGGGCAATTTCTCTAGATATAAGGAAATTACTTTAGATCTAGGAGTTTTGTCTCCTTTACACATTTTTAAATTACGTGTCTCCGACGCATTATTTGCTCCCCACCGAAAACCTCGCATTCCCAAAGGTGCCCCAAACTTGCTTGGCGGTTAGTGGTAGAGTATGGGCAAACACTAGAAATTTACCGGAAAAACTAGTCAGTGTCTCAGAAAATGACTGCGCAGTCCTCGTCCATTTTTACCAAAAGCACTAATTTTAGGCAAGGAAAATCTAGTCAGTGTTTCAGAAAATGACTGCGCAGTCCTCGTCCATTTTTATCAAAGGCACTAATTTTACCCAAGGAAAAACTAGTCAGTGTCTCAGAAAATGACTGCGCAGTCCTCGTCCATTTTTACCAAAAGCACTAATTTTAGGCAAGGAAAACCTAGTCAGTGTTTCAGAAAATGACCGCGCAGTCCTCGTTCATTTTTACCGGTATCTTTCCCTTAATATCCTACCAACCTAACCATTACCTTCGACGAGAGTTCCCGGATTGTGTCAGGACGAGAATTTCGGTAGACGAGCTAGAGTACCAGGTACCGTTCTCATTATCCCTGAATGATACGATTAGGTCACTCAGAATGTCTGCCTCTTAACGCCCTTGAATTATATGATTATATGGTCAACCATGATGTCTGCCCCTTTTTGTCCCTTAATTATTAGGTTAATCAGGATGGCTGTCCCTTTATTGTCCTAGAAATATTTATTAAAAGTCAATCAGGATTTTTGCGCTTTAAATTATTGCCTCCAAATTGTTTATTTCTGGTCAATCTGTACTGTCAATGGTAGTCCTTAGTGGGGTACCGTTGATTCGGGCCGCCAGTTGAAACAGGCCGCCTATAGTAGCATGCATACCCAGCAGACAGGGCAGTTTAACGGTCGTTTTCAGAGACACCGACTATTTTTTCTAGGCCTACAATAGGGGCTTGTTCTAATGGAGATAGTTTTATTTAGCGCAAACCCATAAAAAAAAAAAAAAGGTATACTTTGTGGTTAAGGTTAGGTTAGGTTTCATTAAAACCTATAAGGTTAGGTTAGGTTTCATTAAAACCTATAAGGTTAGGTTAAGTTTAATTTTTTTCATATTTTTTTTTTTTTTTTTTTTTTTTGCGCAAAATAAAACTATCGCTGTTAGAACAAGCACCTATTGTAGGCCAAAAAAAAATAGTCGGTGTCGCTTGAAAACGACCGCGAAACTCTCGTCCAGTATGCATTTATATAGGCGCCTGATTCAACTGGCGGCCGCGAATCAACTGTGTCCCCTTAGTTGTAGGGGAAGCACACTCGGTTCACAACCGAGAAGTCCCGGGTTCGATCCCCGGGTGGAGCGGAAACAGTTGGGCTGTTTCCTTAAAACCCGAGCCCCTGTACACCCAGCAGTGAATGGGTACCGGGTGTTAGCCGGGGGTTTGTAACCCGCCTCCCGGGGTGCTGGCTTCGGCCAACACTATAAGCACTAGCAGACAGCTCTCTGCTCGGGGTAGTCTGCGAGAGAGCTGTCTGGTTACAGCAGAGATCCATCTCAGCTGCGTCAATAACTGACGAAATTCTTCAAACATCATCATCAAACCCTTCCTTATCGCTTTAAACATGATACATCGATTTGCTGTGTCAACCCAGATGCCAGCTGAGTAATCAGCTGATTAATGTTTGTAAACATTATTTATCTCGTGACAGCCTTGTGATTGGCTGATAGATCTGAATAGATAATATAAACACTGCTGTGATTCGCTATTAGCGAGGATGACGTCAATGTATTCGCCAGCCAATCAGCTGTCTCTGTGAAGATACTCTGAGATACTCCTCCTTGCGCCCGGCGTAAATCCATCTCAGCGGATTATTCAAACAGCCTCGGCGCAAGAGGAGGGCGAGGGTTGCGCCGGAGTAGCATTATACCGCCATACCTACACCGCTTGACTTACGCTTTTTTGCTGGATCTGGCCCCTGTCACACACATCACACACACCTTGCTGCCACCATTCTTCCATCTGTACATACGACTATTTACCTCCAGCGACTTTGTCCTGGCTCTGAAGAGTAAATCCCCTCCATAGCCACCATCATAGAACCTTTCATTCCGTGGCTGAGAGGGGCATTTTCGAACACTACTAAGACCATCTTAGGGGACTAAGACCATCTTAGCGCTAATTGGACATTTTCGTAAGCAAATTTCGCTGCGCCTAGGACAGCGCAGCGAGTGTAGACTAAGGCAGGGTTGGGATCGTATTAGCCCGTAATTTTCTCCGTCACCACAACAACAATGGTTATACTATTCCCTCACCCATCACCCCCCACCCATTCACTCACCCATCACCCCACACCCATTACCCATCACCCCACCCATTCCCCATCACCCTACATCAAGGTTTCCTCAATTCTCGCAACCCACATTTTTTTCACAATTCTCGCTAATAGGCTGCTAAAAAAAAGAAGAAAAAAGTGATCGGATCATCTCATAAGTGGGCTTAAAATGTGCTCCTGGTCGAGCTGGTTCCAAAACTGTGCCATGTGATGGTATTGGGGCACGGGGGGCAGCACCTATCGCGGACACACACACACACCACACACACACACACACACACCTTTCGCTTATATTATTATAGATATTAGGCTGTTTATTTAATACACTGTGTTTTATATATATATATATATATATATATATATATATATATATATAATATTATTATATTATATATATATATATATATAATATTAATATATATATTGTTTATGCATGAGCTATGCATGATGTAGTGTAGGAAGGCATGTCTGTGTGTATGTCTGAGTGGCGCGCGGTGGCACCTGGGGCCAGATCCAGCAAACACATACGCCGTGTATGTCACGTAAGTCTGAGATACTCCTCTTTCGAAAACTTTCTTGGATCAGGAGCTACATCTGCGCAAATCGATGACGTCAACAACGCCATGCAGACTTTACCCCTCGGTGCAAGTCTGCGCCAACCCTCCCTGGCTGGATCCAGCAAGCGTTTTTACTCCATTTCCGTGACGTCACAGGGCCAATATTATGGCGTAGATTTACACCACCTCGATGAGGAGGTGTAGAGGAGGCGTATTTCATATATATAAATAAAATGTCATTTATTATGCCTAATAGACGTTACCACCGAGGTAAGGATTGAAATATAAGCCTATTGGTAGTCGGCAGCGGCGTGTGTTTACAAATGTTTAGGAAATACAAGCCTTGGTGGGAGGCCGCCTCGGCCGTGTAGGTGTTTTTGTTGTATATAGTTCGTTATGAGCAGCAGCAGTTTTTAGACCACTAGCGGAGTCCTGTGATCAGAAGTGTTGTGGACGAGGCGAGCCTGGCATCCCGCGGCTAGATTAATGTTGTTTCACTATATCGTAATTTGGACGTTTTTGAGAATGAAACTTTTGTTCTGATGCCTGCCCCTCAGTGACCTTGCACTATGGTTAGGTCACTCAGGACGCTTGACCCTCATTGCCCCTGAATGGTAGTTAGGTCACGTTTGCTAGCCTTTAATGGTACAGTCCCCGAACGGAAGGAATGCTCGCCACCGTCGGAGAATATTCCATTTTTTTAAGTCGGCGAGAGTTCTATTAAGCGACAGTTACAAATTTATTTATTAACATAACAGTACCAATCTATATATTTTAAACAGCTTTTACCCGTGTTGTGAATTCAGTGACCGAATATCGGAGTTAGTTAGTGATTGGGGAGTCTGGTATTGACATGTTACGTAACCAATTGTCCAAGTATTGTATTGAAGTGTAGTTTTTTAAATTATTTTGGGACAAGCGAAAAACTTGTCCAATAACGAAATACCTTTAATTCTTTCATTTGCACCTATTACAAGTGGAACTCGCCGAAACTTTTATGTCGGCAAGACTTCTCGTGTTGGTGTTCAGTTATAATGGACGATAACTGCGGCGGTCCCTACCGCCATTACCACATGCGTGTTCTATATATTTTTTGTTTAGTATACTGTACAGTATTATTGTACTTCCGCGTAACCTTTAAACTTATTGTATTATTCTAGTGTTTGCCCATACTCCCCTCTCCTCCCCAAACAGCTTGGGGACCTGGGGGATGCAGGATATAGACTGGGGTACAAATATGCGTCGCAAACATACTTTTTGAGTTATGAAAATTAAAAAATTCTCTAGATTTAGGGAAAATTCATTGGATTTCTTCTGAGTCCAGAGACGTGTGAACCTGACGATCTCCCAGAATGATGACTGAAGTGTTGAGAACCCCCCCAACCCCCCGCTAGGAGGTTTAGGTTAGGTTAGATTTGGTTAGGTTAGGTTAGGTTAGATTTGGTTAGGTTTGATTTGGTTAGGTTAGGCGGCCCCAACCATAAGGAGGTTTGGTTAGGGTATTATTGATTAGGGTAGGTTATATTTGGTTTAGGTTAGGTTAGGTTAGATTTGGCTAGATTTAGGTTAGGTTAGGTTAGTTTATCGGTGGGTCAAGCCCCCCGCTAGGTTAGGTTAATTTTGGTTAGGCAAATTTCTCTAGATATAAGGAAATTACTTTAGATCTAGGGAGTTTGTCTCCTCTACACAATTCTTAATTACGTGTCTCCGACGCATTATTTACTCCCCACCCGAAAACCCGCATTCCACAGGTGCCCAAACTTGCTTGGGGTTAGTGGGAGAGTATGGGCAAACACTAGAAATTTACCGGAAAAACTAGTCAGTGTCTCAGAAATGACCGCGCAGTCCTCGTCCATTTTTACCAAAAGCACTAATTTTAGGCAAGGAAAAACGGTATTATTCTAGTGTTTGCCCATACTCCCCCTTGCCCACAAAACAAGCTTGGGGACCTGGGGGAATGCGGGATATTTGGCTGGGGTACAAAATATGCGTCGCAACCACATAGTTTTTGAGTTAGGGGTGTTGAAAAAAACCCCAGATTTAGGAAAAATTCATTGGATTTCTTCCGAGTCCAGAGACGTGTAAACTTGACGATCCTCACAGAATGATGACCAAAGTGTCGAGAACTCCCCCAACCTCCCGCTAGGAGGTTACGTTTATATTTGGTTAGTTAGGATAGGTTATATTTGGTTAGTTAGGTTAGATCTGGTTAGGTTAGATTAGATTTGGTTAAATTTAGGTTAGGTTAGGTTAGTTTATCGGTGGGTCAAGCCCCCGCTAGATAGGTTAATTATGGTTAGGCAAATTTCTCTAGATATAAGGAAATTACCTTAGATCTAGGGAGTTGTCTCCTCTACACAATTCTTAAATTAACGTGTCTCCGACGCATTATTTGCCCAAACTTGGCTTGGGGATAGTGGGAGAGTATGGGCAAACACTAGAAATTTACCGGAAAAACTAGTCAGTGTCTCAGAAATGACCGTCGCAGTACTCGTCCATATTTACCAAAAGCATAATTTTAGGCAAGGAAAATCTCAGTAGTGTTTCAGAAAACGACTGCGCAGTCCTCGTCAATTTTTATCAAAATCATAATTTTTACTCAAGGAAAAACTAGTCAGTGTCTCAGAAAATGACGCGGCAGTCTCGTCATGTTGTATCAAAAGCAACTAAATTTTAGGCAAGAATAAATATAGTCAGTGGTTTCAGAAAATGGATAACCCCCCTCAGCGCAGCTCGTTAATTTTACCGATTCTTTCCCGTAATCATCCTACAACTACCCATTACTTCGGCAAGACGTTCTGGATTGTGTTCGGACGAGAATTTCGGTAGACGAGAGTACCAGGTAGTTCCATTATACTGAATGATACTGTTACGATGTAGTACTGTAATCATGTAATTGTGTAGTGTGAATGTTTGGGGCTGCAGGGCAATGTGTGTGATGTGTTGAATGGTATGGGAAGCGAGAGGCAGGAGTGAGAGAGGTCTGCAGGGGAGCGCAGCCCGACGCCCCTGCGCAAAGACAGAGGACCAGTCAGTCGCCGTCCATAGTAACGATCGGATTTCTGTTCTTCCCACTCTATCGCCTATTACCTGTGCCCGGAATGCCTGCTGAAGCCGGTCGTGGATTGTTTGTGAAGGATAAGTGTATACACTCCCCTGTAACTGTGTGTGCCTTTCTCACGACCATGTGGAAATAAATGGTTAAAGGAGCACGCTCTTTTCCTTGCCTGTGCTCTGACCGTAGTTAGTAAGTCGCTAGTCTCGGGATCACCAGCCCCACCGCCGAACTCAGACTCAAGAACAAGTGAAAACTGTCTTTGGTCAAAGTTACGGGGGAGCGTACCACAATGGTGTCAGATGGGGATTGTGTTTGTTAACAGTTTGAAAGTCGTGGGTCACGACTGGTGGTCCTGGGATAACAAAGACGGCAAGATGGCGTCAGGCAGAAACTGGCAGGTTTTAGCGAGGAGATGGCGCGCGCAGCCAAGTGGGGGAAAGGACAGTTTGAAACGGACAGTGGGGAAAAGGACAGTGGAAAAGGACGGAGACTCAGGCGATGAGAGAACACGACGTAATGACAGTCCTTTACCGCTATGATGGGGAAAATGAACGCACAGGCCGTTACAAGCAAGGGGAGGCGGAAAAGAGGGCGGACAGAGCGTGCACGTGATGCTTAGTAGTCGGATGCATGAAGGCTGGCAGACCGGGCAGCGAGAGTCCCTGCAGTATACAGACGAGAAACTGGATATTGTCAAGGAGGAGCTGTGGGGCGGTTCGAGCTTAATTGTAAGGAGGAGCAGAGGACGGCCGCAACTTCGTCTTAGAGGAAGTAACCGAGTGCAGAGGTGGAGCGGGCAACATTGCACAGGCGAAAGGGATGGAGGAGATGAGGGCGAAAATGGACAGGCACGGGACGACCGTGACTTTCGACCTTACTGACCATAGACGGCTAAGATGTGAGTCAGCAAGGCCGTGGGCCGGGGTTGGCCCGCCATCGCCACCCCTCGGCCTCCATGGAGCGACTCTCAAGAATTGCCTCTCTCTTCCCTGCTCTCCCCATCCTGCCTCCCAAGTGGCCTTTGGACCTGCTACCCTTTAAACCAGCCGTCACGTGACACCAAACCCTGTGACAGTCAGACCAGTAGGAGGAAGCCGGCAGGACTTTGACGGTCAAAGTGCCGTGGAGGCTTACTAATAAGGCTTCAATTCGAAATACTGGCGGGACGCTCAGTTGTGGAGGTTGAAAGAGGAGGGTGCTACAACTTGTCTCGAGTTTGCGCGGGGAGGAACCCCCCCTGTGGAGGTCTTGGGGCATCTGACGGGCGGCAGCAGGGCGTCATACAAGTGTGTCCGTGGACGCACATACAACGTAAATTTCGGCCCACCACAGCAAGACGGAGGGGTATCCGGGCTCACTTGAAGGGTAGGTGAGGATGCGAGGCGGAGCCACTGTCTACATGGCGGCACTAGAGCTGGAAGTCGTGGTGCCGCGGGCATATCCGAAGAGCCGGAGGGAAATGGTGGTTAGTTTTGGACCCGCGGGACAACTTCGTCGACGCCCTCATCGACCAGCAGGCCTGCAGATTTAGTGAAGCAGGCCGCACCGGATGGACGTTGCCAGGTGCCTTGCGGAGGGCTCTGGACGTTGAGTCTTTTCTCCGTACGTTCTCGGTGACTGTTACGTGAAAACCACCTTTCCCCGCCGTGCCATCCGGGCCCTGCCGCGGCAGACCAAGACGGCCGCCCAGGCAGAGGAGAGGTCGAGTACAGATGCTTTCAAGGGAAGTGCTGGGGATGTGGTCGGACCCGGTCACAAGTGGGTGCCAGTCGTGGGCAGGCCGGTCGAATGACGCCGCATCGTGGAAGAGATGCGCCCTTCCCAACTTCAGACCTGCTGCTGAGTCTCGTGGCCAGCCGGGCCACGCAACCAGCGCCTGCAGACAACCAAGGGCCGGTTTTTTTTTTTTGCCAAAAACAAGCGGGTAAACCGGCCGGGTGGGGTTGCGAGGGCCGCGACCCAGCCATCACCCACGAAGCCCCGCGGTGGACAAGCTGCGTCACGTCACACCTCCAGGCTGGCCATGGTGGCAGAATACGGTAAAATGCAGGGCCGTGCCGCCTGGGGGTTGGAAACCAGGACGCTATCGAGAGAAAACGTTTGCAGGGAGGGACGGGTGGACATCTAAGGACCACTCAGTAGCACCAGCAAACAGCTTTGTGGAGTCACAGTGCACTGTGTGTCACTCACAGGGACCAGTGATAGGCTCGCATCGGCGTGGCGTGTTCGCGGAGGAGCTGCCAGTGTATCGCCGCTATGGAGGAAAGCCGTGCCTACTGGGAATGGATTATCGAGTCACAGTGTGCAGGCACTCGTGGATTTCGGGAGGCAGGACGTTAAGGTGTGCGTGGAGCGAGAAGTGCCATGCTCCTGGTCAGCGCCGCTCGAGTCCAGTTCATCAACAGAGGTGAAGCACGCAGCCTGTGGCCTGGTAACAGAGTCCCAGTGCATGCTGTCGGGGGAAAGGACAAGAGTCGGGAATTCCACACTACTTGGAGGGCGAAACAACGGTAGGACGGTGGTGTAATGAGTGCAGCCACCCTGGGAGGTGAGGAGCAGCCGGACTGGGCTGCCCGGAGGACTGGCGGGCAGGAGCGCCGTCTGTCCTGAATGAGGGCACAGGGACGAGGGTTGATCGATGTCGGCACAATATCGGTAAGTTTGCCGATGCATTCAGCCAGGTGAGGACATGGAGATGGGTCGCCACGTCATGTCCGAGGCACACCATCGACACGGGGGACAGCAGAACGACAAGCAGCGCACACGGCCCGAGTAGCTCCAGCAAAGAGGGAACGACGGGAGAGGATGTAGCGAGCTGGCAACTAGTGATCGGATACTCTGGTGCTGATCGAGCAGGCGACAGCCAGGGTCGTCACCCGGTCTCGTCCATTGTCACCAGAGGATGGTCTAAAACGGTTTTCGTGTGGGATACCGGGCACTCAACCAGGGGACCGTCAAGGACTCTTACCCCTCGCCCAAGGATAGACGACACGCTGGATGCTGAAGGGGGGGCAATGGTTTTCTAAATCTCGACCTGAAGTCGGGTTATATAGGTGAGAGATTGGTGCGAGAGGACAAGAAGACGGCAGTCCAATTTACCTTCGGGCAAGGCCTATGGAATTTCAACGTGATGCCACTTCGGCCCTCCTGTAATTGCTCCAGGGTGTTTCGAGCGGTGATGCGATGAGGGTACTCGATGGGTACAGTGGAGGATGCCCTCAGTGTACATTGACGATGTGCCTGGTCCGTTGGAGGCACCTTCCAGGAGAGCCCGAGAGGCTGGAGGAGGTGCTAGGGCGACTGTAGGAAAGCAACCTGAAGCTCAGCCCAAGAAGTGCACTTTCTTCCAGCGAGAGGTCCTTCAGGGTCACTTTGTGGGGTGAGAAAATGGAAAGTCGTGCACGGATCGGAGAAAGTGGAGGCCGTGGAGGATGGCCGGTGACTACTGTGTGGCGGGGACTGAGAAGTCTACTCGGCCTCGGTACGTACCTACCGACGGCGGGGGGATTCGTGCAGAGATTCTCAGACACATCGCCGCTCGCTTCCACTAACTCACCAGGATGAGGGCGCACACTTCCACTGGGATGGAGGCGCTGTCAGCAGGCCTTGAGAACCTGACCAAGAAGGCCATGGTGGAGGCTCCTGTTTTTCCTTACCCCTGACCGAGTCTCCATATCTGCCGACACTGACGCCACAGCGCTGAGGGCTATCGGTGCCCGCTATCACAGGTTAAGGATGGGCAAGAAAATGTGGTGGTTACTTCCAGTGCCAAGTTTAGTTAAGACAGAACGCAACTACTGTGGACAAGGAAGATGTTGCTGGCAATAGTGAGGAGCTGTGTCACTTCCACCACTTAACTTGTATGGGGCAGAGTCACCGTCAGGACGGATCACGGCAGGCCCTTCGCTGGTTTTAAAGACACTGAAGGAACCCGAGGGGGCAGCTTAGCACGGTTGTTGGGCGTACGTATAGAGCAGTATAATATACGTTGTGGAAACACCGGCCGGGAAGAATTTCCATACACACCGCTGACGTCTCAGTCGCGCCCGTGCGAGCCTGGCTGCACGCACTGTAGCCGCGGGGGGGAGGCTGACACAAGCTTGTGTAGGCGGTCTAAACTGTGCAAATGAGTCTGACCTAGGCGCAAGACTCGACTGGAGGAAACACACAGGCGGAGGATATCCTGACCTCGCTCCCGCTAGTTCGCTGATGGAATTGGGCAACGAGACCGGCCGCAGTGGGAAGAGGGTGGCACCGGAAAGTCCAGCCACAAGTGTCTCGTGGAACAGTGGGGCGGCCATTACGACTCGCGAGGGAGTGTTACAGAGGCGATGGGTGGAAGCTGGTAAGGAGGGAGAGTAGATGGGTGACCGGTTAGTCACACGCACGCCTTGCGGAAGAATTGTGTTTTGCAAGACGGTCTATGCGGGACACACAATTGGCAACACAAGGCGTTAAGACGGACGTATGCCGCTCTCCGTCAGCGCATTATACTGGATTGCGCCTGCGATTTGATGTGATAGAGTGGTGTCGACTGTTACACCTTGTGCCGTAAGAAGGGTCCCGCCAAAAGGAAGCCGAGGCGCCACTTCAGCTATACCGAGCAGGAGCACCCATCGGAGGAGAGTGGCGGTGGACATCGCGGGACCTTACCCCGCGCACCCTTCGGGGAATATAGGGTTAATATGTGTCGGATGGATATTTTACTTAAGTGGCACCGAGGCTATGCTCTCCCAGACCATGAGCGCAAAGACGGTGGCAGGAGTGTTGGCTTGACCAGTGCTTTCACCCGATTTCCGGAGTTCGCGTGAGAGCTACACTCAGACCAAGGGCGTGAGATTGAGGCGAGTATTCCGTGAGTGATGTGAGCTGTTGGGCATTATAAGACTCGGACTACGCCCCTGAGGCCGAAAGTGACGGATATGGTGGAGAGGTTCAACCGTTACCTCGCCGGAGAACTGGCTAAGTATGGGGAGTTTTCTAAAACTCACGCTCAAGACTGTCCTCTCAGGTCTTAACATCTGCACTTTCAGCTGAATGATCTATCAATTCTACCGTAAATTCTTCTCGGTACTTCTTTGGGACATTCAGGAATTACCCTCCATATACAACACTGAAAACAGTTCGTAATAAAAAAGTGTAGTTATCATTTTATTTGTTTTGCACTGGGTGAAAATATTGGCCAAAAACAATTGACATATTTGAAAAACTCAATCTTTGTTAAAAATCCGTAATTTTCATAAAAAAACACCAAGTTCAAGCAGAATGATGGTTTCAGGAAAATATTATTGTAGTAAGCATTCACTGAGTACCTGTTTGGGTGTATATGCTCTCTTTGCGACGAACCATTTAACAACGACAGTAATTTAAGTGCTTGGCACCTCAACGGAAACAGTCCGGGATGGACAACAGTTTAGAGCGTTTGTTTACTATTCACTCTCGAAAGACCGGAAGTCTCCTTTATGTAGGAACGGTATGTGGGAGCGGATGCCACGAATATGCAGTAGGAGGATAGAGAGTGTGAGGAAGATAAGCGTGGTGAAATTAGTTAGGATGCAGTTTCTGGTATTGAGGAGTTAGGAGTATCCAGAGATATGAGCTGGACGGTAAGGAGGCGGGTGGTGGTGCTGAGTTCTTAACCGTGGGGTTGTTGTCCCCCGGTGCTCACAGGAAAGTGGTGATAAACCAGACCTGCCGGCGGGGATGGTTTTCTGTGGAGATGCTGAACGCCACACTCTGTTTTTGGTTAAATGTTGTCGCAAGACCGACAGACACAACCAAAAAAGGTACTCAGGAATGATACATACAAGTAGATATTTCCTGAAGCTCATTCTGCTGAACTTGCGTTTTTTTTATGAAGAGACGATTTTTTAAAGATTTGAGTTTTCAAATATTCAATTGTTTTGCAAATATTTTTCACCAAAGTGCAGAACAAATAAAATGATAAACTACATTTTTTATAAGAATGTTTCAGTGTTGTATTGAAGGGTAATTTTTCTTTTCGATAGTACCAAGAACAGTACAGGGAACATTACGGAAATGATAGATCATTCAGCCTGAAAGTGCTGAGGATGTGAGATGAGCGAGGGGACATCTGGCGGCTTAGCTTTGAAACCCCATTGCGAGGAAGACAACAAGGACTGGATGTGGGGCTACATTACCTAATGAATGGCTTACCGCTCCTGCTCAACACGAAGAGCTTACGGGTTACACGCCAGGCGCGGACCTCATGTTTGCAGAGAAATGGCGTCTCACGTCGGATTCTGGCCACAGGAGACCGCACAGATGAGGGACTGCCGGACAGTGGAGACAGAATAACGCCGTGGCGCTGCAGCTGCGTTTAGACAATACTCGCCGAGGAGAGAGTGAGTAAACGGCTGCGAGCCGCGGGGCATTCGATGTGGCGAAGGTACCAACAGCGTGTGCGCTGAGAAGATCAGTACCTCCAGGGTGACAAAAGTGTGGCTCATAAACCCCGCTCGAAAACAGTGCTATCTCCCAGCTGCCCTCCGCCCCCCTCCCCAAAGCCCTTGGCCGAGGGACCATATATGTGGGTGGAGGTCCTGCTGATGTGACATACCGCCATCAGTCCCGGGACAGGATAACGGAGATTGCGTTTGTGGTACATGTCGACCGCTTGTGATAATATTTGCGGACGGAAGGCGTCTCACGTGGAGTGGGTCGAAGGTGAGGAAGAGGAGGAGGAGGAGGACCACGAAGCAGGAAGAAAGAGACCCCACGAGTCAAGGCCGAGCCTCTGCGGCAGAAGCAGTGGCGGGTTGACAGGGATGAGTACGTATCGTTGGTTGGTGTTGGAGACAGGAGACTGGTCTCGGCTTACCTCAAAAACGTACTACGTCGACATCACTGCTGGCAAGGAGATAAGGACTAGCACGAGGTAGAGGAAGGATATTAAGTTTCATATCAGCCTGAGTTTTGTTATGTTCTCGTTTTTTAATAATCCTACTTAGTGTGGTGGTGGGTAAACCGGGGGGGTGGTTGTAATGTTTGTGGTGAGGGGTGATGTGGTGGGGAAAAAAATATATGTAATGTCAAGAGGATTGATACTTGTTGTGGTCTGTATTCTCCTAAAGTGATAAGTTAGGATGTGGAGTTTGTTTGATATTATTTGCTTTTGTGAAAATGTCTTTATTGTTACGGACCGAGGATGTCTCATTGTTGAAAGGGAGGGGTAGTGTTACGAATTGTAGTACTGTAATCATGGATTGTGTATGTGTGAATGTTTGGTGTGGGTGCGACGGGCAATGTGTGTGTATGTGTGAAGTTGGGTGAGCGAGAGTCAGGACGTTGAGAGAGGTCTGGCAGGGGCGCCGCCGACGCGCGGAAAAGGACAGAGGAACAGTCGTTCGCCCCGCTCCATGGTACGCTAGGATTGTCTCCGCTTCTTCGCAATACGCCCTGTGCCCTGGCATGCTTGAAGCGTGTGCTTGTTTGTGAAGATTAAGTGTATACACATCCCCTCCTGTAACTGTGGTGCCTTCTCAAGTTACTCATGTGGAAATAAATGGTTAAAGGAGACGCTCTTTTCCTGCCATTGCTCTGATCGTAGTCAGTAAGTGTTAGTCCTCGGATCCACCAGCCCACGCCGAACTCAGACCAACAGTGAACGTCTTGGTTACAGTTACGGGGGAGCGTAACAATACGATAGGTCATCAGAATGTATGCCTTTAAAGGCCCTTGAATTATATGATATATGGTCAACCATCGAGGTCTGCCCCTGAAGTTGTCCCTGGAATTATTAGGTTAACAGGATGGTTGGACCATTATTGCCAGAAATATTTATTAAAAGTCACAACTCAGGATGTCGGTTCTTAAAATTATTGCACTCCCAAATTGTTTATTTATGGTCCATCTGTCTATGTCAATGGTACTCCTTAGGGGGTACAGTTGATTCGGTGCCGCCAGTTGAAAAACAGGAAGCCTAGAGTAGCATGCATACCCAGCAGGACTAGGGCAGTTAACGGTCGTTTTCAGAGACACCGACTTATTTTTTTGGCCTACAAAGGGGTTGTTCTAATGGAGATAGTTTTATTTTGCGCAAACCCATAACAAAAAAAAAAGGTATACTTGTGGTAAGGTTAGGTTAGGTTTCATTAAAACCTATAAGGTTAGGTTAGGTTTCATTAAAACCTTTAAGGTTAGTTAGGTTTCATTTAAGACCTATAAGGTTAGGTCCAGGTTTCATTAAAACTATAAGGTTAGGTTAATGTTTAATTCTTTTCATTTTTCTTTTTTTGTTTTTTGCCGCAAACATAAAAACTCCGTTAGAAGAAGCACATATTGTTAGGCCAAGAAAAAATAGTCGGTGTCTCTGAAAACGTACCGCTGAAACTATCGTTCCAGTATGGCATTTAAATAGGCTGCCTGATTCTAACTGGCGGCCCGAATTCAACTGTATCCCTAGTGTAGGGGAAGCACACTCGGTTCACAACCGAGAAGTTCCCGAGGTTCGATCCACGCGGTGGACCGGAAAACCAGTGGCTGTTTCCTTAAACCCCGAGCCCCTGTACACACCAGCAGTTGAATGGGTCCGGGTGTTAGCCGGGGGTTGTAAACGCCTCCCGGGGTGCGGCTCCGGGGTGCTGGTCAACACTATAAGCACAGCAGACAGATCTCGGTCGGGGTAGTCTGCTGAGAGAGCTGTCCTGGTTACAGCAGAGATCCACTACAAGCTGGGTCAATAAACTGCAAGAAATTCTTCAAACATCATCATCAAACACTTTCTTATCGCTTTAACATGATACATCGATTTGCTGTGTCCACCAGATGCCCAGCGATATAAGATGATAATGTTTGTAACATTTATTATCTCGTGACATGCTTGTGATGGATGATAGACTGAAAGATAATATTAAAACATGCGGTTGTTCGTATTAGGCGAGGATGAGTCAATGTATTCGCCAGCCACATCAAGCTGTCTTGTGATTAGACTCTCTGAGAACTCCTCCTCTGCGCCCGGCGTAAGTCCATCCTCGGCGGGATATTCAAACAGCGCCTCGGGCGCAAGACGGGGGGCGAGGGTTGCGCACGGAGTAGCATTTACGCCATACTTACACCGCTTGATTACCCTTTTTGCGGGATCTGGCCCCTGTAGAGGGCGTGTCGCCGCGTCGCAAGTGTTGTGTGTGAGACGGGTGGTGATAGTTGGAATTGAAAGCGAGGGGTAGGACGGCTGGGAGAGGGGCCGAGAGCGTCGGCTGCGCAAAACTGTGGGCCAGGGACAGTCACGCGGAGACCAGGAACAAGGGGAAGCCTGTGGAGGCCTCCCGGTTGGCGATGGTGGAAGGGGGGTTTTTGGGTGTGTAGTTGTACTGTGGATGTTGTACTGAGGAAGGACACTGTGTGCCTTTTGGGATCACAGAGCAGCCTTGCGACCATCTCACGAGATGGGAAGTGGCGACTCTCGTAACACTGTGTACTGACTGTCTTTGTAGTGAGTGTGGCTTTGATTCATTAAACCCAGACTGTCGTTTGTGTCTCCTTGCCCCTCTGTGTCTTGACCTCTGTACCACTTAACTCGCCATCATCTGACACAACGACCTCGTAGACGTCGCCGCAGAAGGTGAGTGCCTGCAGCGGCTATGTTAACGTAAAAACACCCTCTCCGCATAGCCTATACCTGTCACCACCTGGGTGTGGTGCGGTAAGGTCCACGGAGAGGAGGGAACAGCGTAACAAATATTGATAATAATTTTTTTTAAAATATATATAGATATATATATAATTACTATATATATATACTAAATATATATCTATATATATATTATAACTATATATATATATATGATATATATAATCTATATTCATACATTATAATATCTATATATACTACTATATATATATAATAATATATTTATATATATACTATACCGTATAAATATATATATTAGTATATATATAATATATAGACTATCTATACATACTATATATTATATATATACTATTATATAATATATATATACTATACTCATATGATAATATAATACTATATATATAGCCTATATAGTATATGAAAACTCATGTGCCCCCCGTTTTACACCCTTGTTCCGCCACTGTAATGCGTGAGGTTTCGGGTTAATTAATAAGCTCTTGGGTAGGCGGTGTGAGATTAGGTTAATGGTGAGATGAGATTAATTAGATGAGGTTTAATGGTGTGAAAAACCCCTGTTGGGGTGGGGCTGGGTGGACTAGATATGGTTTCCGTGTTTTTTGAGTGGACTCAGATTGGTTTCTAGTTTATAGTTTCTATCGTAGCTGGGATATTATTTGAGAGATTAGTACGCTGCTTTACTCGTAAATCACTTGGGACATTGTCCTCTGCACCAGAAAATCCTGCTCACAGCAGCTCCAAGCTTGCTGGGGGAGAGGGAATCTAAAAAAAAATTAGAAAAAAAGGTAAATTCCGGATGAACACGACTTCCTTTGGTGGGTGAAACTTTTTTTGTTTCTGGTGAGTTTTGATATGTCATGAAGTAATCTGTAACCATTTATGTCGGCAAATAACTTTATGGGGATTTAGGAAAACAAAATGACAAAAAAACTAATTGAACCAAACCGATCCTATACCTAACCTAATATATATATATATATATATAGATTAAATTATTTGCGACAGAAAACGGTGTAGCAGGATTGTAATATTCTAAACATATCAAAGTCACAGAAAAAAAAGTTTCGTTATTCACAGGATAATATCACATACTGGCCATGTGTGTGTGGAGGATGAAAAGGGAGAAGAAATAAATAGCAAAGAAAAAAAGAGACAAAGAGCGAGCAGAGAGAGAGAGAGAGAGAGAGACTGACGAGAGAGAGATAGAGAGAGAGAGAGAAAGAGAGAGAGAGAGACGACTGAGCGAATAAAAGAGAGACGAGAGACTCCCTCTCCGGCGTGGTATAAGTATTTCTCGCAAATACAGAAGACTTGTGTCGCGCCGTGTCTGATTGGTTGAAGCGGAGGTCTTGGTGGCACTAAAGCGCTATCACACGGTGGTTTCGGGACTGTTTCGTCGAACTTGCCATTTGGTTGGACTGTTTGGTCGACTTCGAGGGTCATTTTCCGGAACATGTTCGACGAAATGGTTGATGGAAATTATACACAAATGTTGCCACATAAGTCGAACATACTTCTGGGGTTCAAAAAATTAAGTCTATACTTTTTCTGTAAGTTTATAAAAATAGTGTTAGCAATTATTACGCATTGAACTGAAACACCCATAATATAGTACGTTACAGTAAAATTAATACAGACAGCTATATTATTATAATTGTGCATAGATTTCAGAAATATGAAGACTGATTTGATGTGTTTTGCGGTTAGAATGATTAATAGTAAAATATGGAGATTCTGAGAAGTATACCGGGGAGAAATGGAAATTAATGCGTTGGTTTTCAATGAAAATGGATGTGAAATCGAATGAGGTGCGTTGAAAGGACAGGAACGAGAAGAGAATGGCTGTTATTGCATGCTGGGGACTGTGTGATGACTGGGTGAGACAAGGTGAACGGACGATTGAGAAAGGGAAAGAGTTTAGAGAGAATGTGCTGTTTGTTTGTTTGTTTAGAGGATAATTCCTCAGAGCCATATGATCTACCGCTCGGGCTTAGTGTTGGCCGAAGCCACCACCCCGGGAGGGGGGTCACAAACCCTAACACCCGGTACCCATTCACTGCTGGGTGGACAGGGGCTCGGGTTTTAAGAAAGACCACCCATCTGTCTTCGCTCCGCCCGGGGATCGAACTCGGGACTTCTCGGTTGTGAGCCGAGCGTGCTAACCACTACACTACGGGGCCACCTGTAATATCAAGATCCGGTAAAATGGACGAGGACTGCGCGGTCCTTTCCTGAGACACTGACTACATATGGTATTATTTCACACTAGGACCGAAATTGCTTACACAATTGGGCGTGTGGTTTTGGGCAATTGGGCGGGCGGGTGGGCCGCCCGCCACAGGTTTCGGTGGCCACAGGTAACAGTGGCCGGCAGCCGCCCGCCCGCCACTCGATTTTGGGCTCTGCCACGCCCTGCGGGGATGAAATTATTACCCTAACCTCACCGAACCTAACCTTCTAACGGGAGGGGCTCCGTTCCCTTCGACCCCCTGACGGGATTATTAACCTAACCGAAACTTAACCTAACCGGCGCGCAGTTCTCGTCCACTATAACCCATTTACCTCACATGAACGCGTCTTCATCTGTCGCTGTTCTCTTCTAACAATCACCTCCTCCCTTTTCATCACCAGTAGCTACGTATATATATGCCCCTAAAGTTAAAACATTAACAACAAATCTCCGCGCTCCCGCGGCTGCCACCACACACTAGGCAACCGAAGCGTATACTTCCCTGCTACCCCTGGAGCTGTTGGGTGAGGTCCTTCCCCAACAGACAGCTTCCCCTCGTTGGGCTCCGTGGTGGGTGGGGGCGTGGGGGAGTGAAGTAATTTTGTTTATGTATAAAACTAAAAATTTACCCCGGCCTGCCTCTCTCCCTGACGTCCGCTTGTCCTCGACTTCTCCCATTGAATCCTCTCACATTGCCACTCTGGCGCCTTTCCAGGCCCGACGTGGCACGAAGCGGGCAGCCGCCCCTTCCTCCTCCTCAGCTCCCCGGTCTGGCGGTCCCCGCATCAAGGGACGCAGACAGGGATTGAGAGACGAGCCTGGCCCTCGGGGCACTTCTACGTTGGACACCTTGCTTCTGTCCAACGTGTCCCAGGCCTTGTCATACAGAGCATTACATGATATTTTCAAGGCTTATGGTGTGGTTCGCCGCATCCGTCTTATTTTATGTACAATGGACAATCAAATAGGTGCTACATAAATTTTGCTGCGGCAGATGATGCTTCCTCTGCTTATGAGGAAGCCACAAAGATGGAAATTGGAGCGAGACATTACAGAGCCGAACTCATTCGCTCCGTAAATGTTGGAGACGGCCCTGATGACTACATCCCCAACACTTTTGAGAAAACTACAACATCTACTCCACCTGTCCGCCACAGCCCTACCCCTTCTTGGTAACGTGGCTTATTATAAGGAAGTGGTGGCAATTTT
>JACEEZ010014952.1:5000-10000 GCA_016584305.1 Chionoecetes opilio
CCTTGATTCTTGAGACATACACATAGGAGCACGAACATATAATATATATTTTTTGTTTATTATATATGTGTGTGTGTGTGTGTGTGTGTGTGTGTGTGCGTGTGTGTGTGTGTGTGTGTTGTGTGTGTATATAGTATATATATAGATATAGAATATATGATATATATAGAATAATATATATATATATAATATATATATATATATATATATATTATATGTATTGGGTAGGGACCTGATATGTAGGGGTGCTTGTCTTTCTCTATAAAATGCTCCGTACAGACGAGGTTGCAAAACGCCTGTGTTCGGCTTCGAAATCCGATTCCCCAGGTATTGTACACAATTTTATCCTTAATAATGATTATAATAATAATAATACAATATTATAGTAAATGATAATAATAATAATCAAAATAATTGTAATAATAATAATAATATAAATAACCATCAAGAATTGGGGTTTTTAAAAAACAGCTAATAACCTTTCAAAAAAACTCCATATTTTATCCTGACATTCTTACAAAACTTGTTGAAACACGGATTACCTAATATCAATAAATAATAGGAGATAATTGTGACTAATAAGAATAATTAATAAATAATAACATGTACTAACATTAACAACAAAAAAATAATTTGTAATCAATTTCCCCAGGACAAAACAGATATAATACATGTACGTGGTCGGGATCGAACCCTTGACAGGACATTTAAGCTCCCTCCCTTTAATTAACGTCCGTGTAGCTGAGGGAGCTAAGATGCCCTGTCTTATCGATCCCGGCCAGGTACTGTTATACAATAATAATAATTCCTTTCACGATATTACATAATTTCTTTTCTGCTCTTCTTTCTTACATTCCTTCCACTGAATATTTCTTCCCAGTTCTTTTTAAAAAACCCAATCTATGTCTTCCCCCTTCTGCCTTCCCTTCTTCCAAAGTCTCTCTTCCTCATCCCCTTTCCTCCCCTCCCTGTCTCTGTTCCCCTTCCACTGCTATCACCAGAGAAACAAAGACACATAAATTTCAGCTTTCTTCCTCGCCACAATACTTAACAAACTGTATACTATATATTTCTGTTATGCCCCGGTTGAACGTCAGAGAATGTTCAACTTTACTATCAAGGGGGAGGGGGAAGTGAACGGGGGCCCCATGGGCAATATTCCATTTATATGCGAGTAAAGTATGTGGGTTTTCCGAGTGAATGAAGGAAGACCTTTTGGACTTGTAGCTCCAAAAAAATCTAACCATAGGATTTTCTCGAAAATACCTCATGAGATTACCACAACAAAGATACCATGTTAAAAGATCAGGAAAACCTAACTACCCTATCCGTAATCTAAGGTTAACCTAACCCTGAGTGTTCAAGAGGTAAAACGCCAATGAGCCTCTTTCGAAACACGGGAAATATGCGGCTCGTGGGACATATTGATTTGAAAAGCTTCAATCAAGTGGGTCCACAGAGGTCTTTCCCACGATAATTAATGGAGCAGAAGTAAAAGCGCAATTATCCCATAAAAGAGACACAGGCCTTTAATTATTTACGAAAATTCTTGTATTGTTAGACGTTAATTGTAGGCAAGTTTTTCTTTGTCTTAGTTGAATGTTGGAAATACAAATGCGTGATAATAATACCATAAATGATACTGTTTCTTTCCTTTTATTTATTTGTATGTCACTCCACTTACGAACGCTCGTATATTTACTATTTTACTTTCTCTTTTTCTAATTTTAGGCGAGCAATGATAAAGTAAAAGTGTATATAAACGAGCATAACATTTTCTTTCTTTTAGTATTCAAGAATTGCAAAAGGTATTTATGTGAACGAAATGCTCTGGGTTTTGTGCCGTTTCACACTTTTGGGAAGGAGGACTTATGTAACAAAAAATAAATATGGAGGTACGTACATAGTAAGTTTTCAATTGTTTTCATTAATTAATTAAATTCTATAAAGCATTGTTGTCATTACCGTATCTATTTCTTCCAGTAATTTCTCACTAATATTGCATGAACATTGAACACCTATAACTATTTTACCTTTATTAATTTTGCCCCAAACACTGGAAACAACGCATCTGTTTTCTTACATTACTTTCACACACACACACACACTTGTTTCTTGTTTTCTTGTTTGTTTTGTTTAGAGGATAATGCCTCAGAGCCATAGTGATCTACCGCTGCTGCATTTAGTGGTGGGCCGAGCCACACCCCGGGGGGGGGTTACAAACCCCCGGCTGCACCGTTTCTGGGTACCCAGTCAACTGCCTGGGTGGAAAGGGGCTAGGGATTTAAGAAAAGGACACCCATCTTATCTTTCCCTCCGCCGGGGATCGAAACCCGGGACTTCCGGTTGTAAGCGAGCGTGCTAAACAACTAAAACTACGAGTTCCATAAAGTGTTCAGCACAACACACACACACACACAAAACACCACACCCACACAGCAACCACACACACACCCAACAACACCCACACACCCACACACCACACACACCCACATCCACACACCCACCCACCCCACCCACCCCACCCCACCCACCCACCACTGCCACCCCCACCCAACCACCCTCCCCAACCCACCCACCCACCAACCTACACACCACCACCCACCACCCACCCACCCAACCCACCCACCCACCCACCCACCCACCCACCCACCAACCCACCACACCCACGCAACCCACCCACACACCCACCACCCACCCAACACACCCACCACCCACACACACACCCACACACACAAACATACACACAACACACACACACACACACACACAACACACACACAACACACACACACACACACCACACACACACACACACACACATTACAATTAACATAAAAAATAACAATGAGCTTCAATCTATGGATCCCTATGTGTGTCTATCATCTCTTTACATCTGTATTATATAATTTCACACATAAATCAAACAAACAGCTTTGATTATTTTTTCTTGCAAAATTGGTCTACGATATGCGGTGTTTTATGGTATTATTTTCTTATGTTAAATTGAGTTCTATCGTCAAAATACCGCCCAAATTCTTCCATATCATCAGATGTTCGCCTTTTGCTTCAACGTCTATGAATATGGGTGAGCTGGTGTCCTTCCAGCCATTGCTATAGTCCCCGTGACGTGATAATATTGTCGCCACACACTTGAAGCAGCAATTATAACTTTGCCAAATCGCCAAAACTTGTTATGTGGCCTGGACTATGGAGGAGAGGAGAGAGAGAGAGACGAGAGAGGAGACGGAGAGAGGGGAGAGAGAGGGAGGTAGAGAGATGGAGAGAGAGAGAGGTGACAGAGAGAAGAGAGAGAGAGAGGAGGAGAGAGAGACGAGGGGGATGAGAGAGAGAGAGAGAGAGATGAGAGCAGGAGAGAGAGCGCGATGTGGAGATGAGAGAGAGATTAGAGAGATGAGAAACCCGAGAGTAGAGAGGAGAGAGAGAGACGAGAGAGAAGAGAGAAGACGAGAGAGGAGAGAGACGAGAGAGAGAAGGAGAGAGAGAGAGAGAGAGGGATGGTTGTTGGGAGGCGGGAGCGATGAGAGAGAGAGGAGCGAGAGGATAGAAGAGGAGAGTAGAGATGAGAGAGAGGAGCAGAAGAGAGAGAGAAAAAGGAGAAGGAGAGAGGAGAGATGAGAGAGAGAAGAGAGAGGAGCCGAGAGAGAGAGAGAGAGACGAGAGAAGAGAGACTGAGGAGAGAGAAGAGAGAGAGAGATGAGAGCCAGCGAGCCAGCGGGAGAGAGAGAGAGAGAGAGAGAGAGAGAGAGGACGAGAGAGGAGAGAGAGGAGAGGAGTGAGTAGAGAGAGAGAGAGGAGAGACGAGGAGAGAGGCGAGAGAGAAGATGAGGAGAGAGAGAGAGAGAGAGGAGAGAGAGAGAGAGAGAGAGAGGAGAGGAGAGAGAGAGAGAGAGAGGAGAGAGAGAGAACAAGAGGGGGGGAGGGAAGAGAGAGAGAGACGAGGAGAGAGAGAGAGAAGAGAAGACGAGAGAGATGAGAGAGAGAGAGAGGAGGAGAGAGCAGAGAGAGAGAGAAGAGAGAGAGAGAGAGAGAGACGAGAGAGAGAAGAGAGAGAGGAGAGAGAGAGAGGAGAGAGTGGAGAGTAGAGAGTGAGAGAGAGAGAGGAGAGGAGAGCCGGGAGAGAGATGAGAGAGAGAGAGAGGGAGACGACGAGAGAGGGAGAGAGAGAGGAAGGGAGAGAGAGAGAGAGAGAGGGAGAGGAGGAGGAAGGAGATGAGACGGACGGAGAGAGAGAGAGAGAGAGAGAGGGAGAGATTGAGCGGAGGAGAGCGAGAGATTTTTTGGAGAGAGAGAGAAGAGAGAGAGAGATAGGAGAGAGAGGCGAGAGGAGAGAGAGAGAGAGAGAGAAGAGAGAGGGAGAGTTTTTGAAGAGCTCGAGAAAGAGAGAGAGAGACGGGAGAGAGAGAGAGATGAGAGAGAGAGACGAGAGAGGAGAGGACGATGATGAGAAAAGAGAGAGCGAGAGAGAGAGAGAGAGAGACAGAGAGGAGGAGGAGAGGAGAGATGAGAGAGAGAGAGATGAGAAGTAGAGAGAGAGAGGGGAGAGATGACCGAGAGAGAGGAGAGAGAGAGAAAAGAGAGAGAAGACTCTATATTTTCATTTCATTTTCATTTTCAATCCCTTTTTCTCCTCACGAATTCCTTTCTCCTCCTCCACTTCTTCTTTTTTTCTGCAACTTTCATATGTATTTTCACTCATTCTGAATACTTATATTGTTACTGCTACAACTGCTACTACTACAGACACGACCCTTACTGCTCTATCCCTCACCATCAAGCTGCCAGCACGGTAAAGATATGCTACGCAATGCTTAGATTGCTATGCGTTAGCATATCCTTTTACTTTGGCTGCCAGGAGGAGGAGGAGGGAACGAGGTGGAGGAGAAGGACGGCGAGGAGGAGGAGGAGGAGGAGGGAGGAGGAGGAGGAGGAGGAGAAGGAGGAGGAGGAGGAGGAGGAGGAAGAAGAGAAGGACGGCG
>JACEEZ010014952.1:17500-30000 GCA_016584305.1 Chionoecetes opilio
GTCGCTGGAATAATCTATGTAAATTGGCCATCCTGCCTCAAGTCTTGCCACAAAAGATCGCTTGGTAACCTTTCCTTCTCCTCCCTTAGGTGATGTTCGCGTGGTGGATCTCCTGGCCGGGGGCGTGGTTGCTGTGGGCATGCGTGGGCGGTGTGGGGGCTTTATGGACTGAAGAGATGGACCCTGAGGATCTTTTAGGCCAGGAAGGGGTGGCCATCGGCATAGAGGGGATGCGAGTGGGGCCCGGCATGGGGGGGTCGGCCCTTCAGATCATGGGTGAGACGGAGAGAGCACAGCACTTCGCCACGCAGCCCACGCCCCAGACGGCCGTGATTGGCTCCACCGTGGTGCTTCCCTGCAGGTAAGGTGGAGGCCGGGATGCTCCACACGTGCAGCACGTCTGCCCATCCACAGTCACCTCATTTCTGTTTTTATTTCAATAATTTAAACATTCTCTTCGTACCATGATTACTAATCATTCTTTTACTCACTGTATTGTTTATAGTCATTACTCTGATGGTAAACTCACGTTTCATTTTCCACACTCAGCTGCATCACCAAATTCCATTTTTCTTTTTATAATCAGTCGATGTTTTCCATTCACTTTGGCTGCCATCATGTTGCTCTTTAATGATTGTTTCTCAAAATGATTATCATGTGCTTGCTGAGGCTTAATGTTGTTTGTCAATAATGCAGAGTGCTGAGGGACAGTGCTAAGCGGTGGATGCAAGGATGGATTTACATCAAAGAAAGGAGAAACTTGCCATAATATAACAGACTGATGAAAAAGATAACACTAAATAAAAAGAAAAGATAATAACCTCTACTCATAAATTCACTACCAAAAAGTTATATAGACCTTTACATCTTTACATACACAGCAGCCTTAACGTACTTTTCCCCCAGCCTATAAACAGGCCCACTAGATTCCTCACTTTACTGATTCTCCTAAACTCCTTCTCTTGTTCCCCTCAAATCCTCACGTTACCGTCACAATAACCGTCCACGTCTTGTATCTCTCATCCCTCCCTTCCCCTCATTCACTCGCTCTCTCCTTCCATCCCTCTCTTCTTCTCTCATCCTGCATCCCTCCCTTCCCCTCCTTCACTCTCTCTTCCCTCTCTCACATCTTCCCTCATCTCTCATCCCTCCCGTTCCCTCCTTCACTCCCTATCTCTTTCCTTCTATCATCCTGCATCCCTTCCTTCCTCTCCTTCACTCCCTCTCTCTCTCTCATTCAATCATGTTGCATCCCTCCCTTCCCTTCCTTCACTCCCTCCTTTCCTCCTCCCTCCTTTCGCATCCCTCCTTTCCCCTCCTTCACTCCCTCTCTCTCTCCTTCAATAATTTTGCATCCCTCCCTCCCCTTCCTTCCCTCCCCTTCCTCATCACACATTGACTTTACACCCAAAATCCTTCCCTTCCCTCTCGTAAAATCGCTTCCTACGCAACACTCCTTCCACATAATCCCTGTCTCTCTCTCTACTTTGCTTTCTCCTTTCGCCTTTAAGACCCACAATTTTAAAAATCGTAAAATATATATGTGCATAATATCTATCTATATATTTTTCCTTTTTTTTTTTTTACTCTAGTAACACACACACCGCCTCTCCCTGAATTTCTTCCATGATAATACATTTAAGTGCAAATTATGTTTATGTTTCCCTGTCCCCCCCCCCCTTTGCCTTGCCGCCTCGCCCCGTCCCGGTCCGCCACCTGAGTCAGGGTCATCAACAAAATGGGTCACCTGCAGTGGACCAAGAACGGCTTCGGCCTGGGCACAGAGCGGCAGCTGTTCGGCTTCTCGCGCTATGCCATGATAGGCTCCGACGATGAAGGTCAGTACCACACATATACACATTGTGTCCTTCCTCAGCCTCCTTCTCCTCATTTTTTTCTTCATCTTCATCATCATCATCTTCTTCTATTCCTCCTACGCCTGATTCAATTACTTTACTACCACTACTGTTATTAATACTATATACTACCTCTGCTACTTCTACTGCTATCACTATTATTTCTACTACTACAACCACTACTACTACCACTACTACTACTGCTATTACTACTATTACTACTACTACTACCACTACTACTACCATTACTACTACTACTACTACCACTACTACTACCATTACTGCTACTACTACTACTACCACTACTACTACTACCAACACTATTAGTACTACTGCTGCTACTTCTCCTCCTATTACCACTTCTATTACAATAACAAGAACAACACCTACTACTATTATTTCTTCTTTTACTACTACTACTACTACTACTACTACTACTACTACTACTACTACTACTACTACTACTACTACTACTACTACTACTACTACTACTACTACTACTACTACTACTACTACTACTACTTCTACCACTACTACTACAACTGCTACTACATGTGCTACTTTTCCTCTCCAGACACGTAAACAAACAAAAAAACATAAATGAATAAAAAGAAAATCTAAATTAAAAAGCATAAAAGAATAAAATAGATGAATGAATGAGTAAATTGAATTTTAAATATAAATAGGAAATGAATGAATGACTAAATATACGGGTAAATAAATTAATGAATAAATTAATTAATAATGAAAAACTAGGACAGGTCCCGCACATATACACGGATATAGACCTTTCTCTCCCCACCTACCTACACACACACACACGCACACACACAAGCACACACACACACACACACACACACACACACACACACACACACACACACACACACTCACACACACACACACACTCACACACACACACATACACACACACACACAAACACACACACAATCACACATACACACAAACACACACACAAACACTTTTAACGTTGCTAACTTTATAACTAAACCCTTTTACTACAACTTAAATTTTCACAGTAGTCTGAATAAGTTCTTTTCTACGACTTATATATTTGCGAAAGAGGGAATCTTGGGTCACTTTCCGAAACAAAAAATTCAACTTTGCTTCCGGTTCTAATTCTTTTTCTTTCCTTTTGCGGCGGAAAGGCAGGTTGGCCTCTTTTTATATTTTTTTGGATATCCCTTTCACGATTAACATGTAAATCAAGAAAATGAAAAAAAAATCCAGATCCAAAGTTTTTTTTTGTGTGTGTGTGTGTGTGTGTGTGCGCACGTGCACCAAGAAAAAGTAGAAGTTGGCATGACCCTTGCTCATCTTCCACTAAGGTTTTCGGCAGCGTGTTTCGGGTTCGTATTAAAGAAAGAAAAGAAAAATATATGAACAAATAAAATACTAAGTGAAAAAAAATGAACCGACAGGAAAAGAATGAAAAAAATAATATTAGAAAGAAAGAAAAAGTAAGAAAACTTGAACAGTAAAATAAGGTATCTTCCGAATACTACATTGGTTACATTTCATCCACACACAGCATCCAACATAAACCTTATGAGGGAATATACTTAAAAAGTTTAAAGGTGAAGAGTGACCATGTCGGGAGGACGAACAAACAATAATAGTGAGGATAGAGTGATGATATGTGTGGTGATGGTGGTGGTGCAAGATTGGAAATAGGGTGAATGGGCGTGGTGGGAGTGTGGTGAGGGCGTGGTGAGTATCAACATATCACATATAGCATCGTAAAGTACTGGTATTAATGGTGATGGTTGTGAAAGTAGTAGTAGTAGTAGTAGTAGTTGTGGTGGTGGTGGTGGTAGTAATAGTAGTTGCAGTAGTAATATTAGTAGTGGTGGTGGTAGCAGTAGTAGTAGTGGTGGTGGTGGTTGTAGTAGTAGTGGAAGGGGTAGTGGAAAGGGTAATGTAATGTTCTGGCATTACCTCAACACCTCAAAAAGGTGTTGTGTCATTCACTCATGGTCTTGCACATGCGAGCTGGACTGGCGATCGCCAAATACATCCTCCCTGAGCGAGCTTGGAGCTCATTATGACCGATCTTTCGGTAATGCTGGGACCTCACACATCACACACACCCGTCTCCTTGCTCAAGAGGGACAGTAACAACCCGAATTTGTCAATAAAATATCCCCAGAAGCTATCGAGGTTTCGAATCGGCTAACCACAAAATGGCGCGCCAGAGTTCTCTATCCACTGAACCATCGTGTGGTCGATGTGTGTATGTGTGTGTGTTTAAACCTGTGTGTATTTATTTAGTTGTATTCATCTAGTTGTATTTTACAGGTCCTGAGCTACACTCGTATGGCCCCGTCTCCATTGCTACATTTTAACGTTCATCCTTAGTAGTTCTTAGTGTTGGGAGAAACTATGACCACGGGAAGCGGGTCACACAAACCCCCGGCTAACACCCGGTGCCCATTCATTGTTTGGTGGACAGGGGCTTGGGTTTTAAGGAAAAAGCCCTTCTTCTGATCTTTCTATAATTTATAATTGGGGCAAAGCAAATCTTGTTTTGTTCAATGTCTCGAAAAACTCAATTTCTTCACTTATCTACTCGACAAAACCTACCAGATAAGTATCTCTCCTTCTTCAATGACACTCAACTATCTCCTTTTTCTACAATGAACATTCTTGAACTATCCTTTACTACAAATCTGAACTGGACATCTCACATCTCATCTCTTGCTAAACAGCTTCTAAGAAGTTAGGTGTCCTGTGGCGTCTGCGTCCATGTTTTCTCCCTCCCAGCAGCTTACTCTGTACAGGGGCCTTATCCGCCCATGTATGGATCATGTCTCACATGTTTGGGGGGGGATCCATTCATACAGCTCTCCTTAACAGGGTTGAGTCAAAAGCTTTTCGTCTCCTCAACTCCTCTTCTCTGACTGATGGTCTTCAATCTTTAAATCACCGCCGCAATGTTGCTTCTCTTGCTATCTGCTACCCTTTATTTTCATGCCCACTGCTCTTCTGAACTTGCTAACTGCATGCCTCCCCCCTCCCGCGGCCTCACTGCACAAGACTTTCTACTCATTCTCATCCCTATTTTGTCCATCTTCTAATTGCAAGAGTTAATCAGTATCTGTACTCTTTCATCCCTTTCACTGGTAAACTCTGGAACTCGCTTCCTGTTTCTATTTTTCCGCCTTCCTACAACTAAAATCTTTTCAAGAGAGGAGTGACAAGACACTTCCCGAATTAAATTGGCCAACCCCATTTCTTTATTCTCTTACTGTCATCTTTATAAGGACTGGCAACTAAGCGGGCTTAATGTCACCTCTTTTTTGTGCCCTTTGCCAGTCCTTTGTGATGCAACAAAAAATCTATCTTTGCTCCACCCAGGGATCGAACCCGGGACTTCTCGATTGTGAACCAAGCGGCATGCTACCTTTACACTTCGGAGTATCCTAGAGTGTGTGTGTGTGTGTGTGTGTGTGCGTGCGTGCGTGCGTGCGTGCGTGCGTACGTGCGTGCGTGCGTGCGTGCGTGCGTGCGTGCGTGCGTGCGTGCGTGCGTGCGTGCGTGCGTGCGTGCGTGCGTGCGTGCGTGCGTGCGTGCGTGCGTGGGCGTGCGGTGCGTGCGTGCGTGCGTGCGTGCGTGCGTGCGTGCGTGCGTGCGTGCGGCGTGGCGTGCGTGCGTGCGTGCGTGCGTGCGTGCGTGCGTGCGTGCGTGCGTGCGTGCGTGCGTGCGTGCGTGCGTGCGTGCGTGCGTGCGTGCGTGCGTGCGTGCGTGCGTGCGTGCGTGCGTGCGTGCGTGCGTGCGTGCGTGCGTGCGTGCGTGCGTGCGTGCGTGCGTGCGTGCGGCGTGCGTGCGTGCGTGCGGCGTGCGTGCGTGCGTGCGTGCGTGCGTGCGTGCGTGCGTGCGTGTCGTGCGTGCGTGCGTGCGTTGCGTGCGTGCGTGCGTGCGTGCGTGCGTGCGTGCGTGCGTGCGTGCGTGGTGCGTGCGTGCGTGCGTGCGTGCGTGGTGCGTGCGTGCGTGCGTGCGTGCGCGTGCGTGCGTGCGTGCGTGGCGTGGTGCGTGCGTCGTGCGTGCGTGGGGCGTGCGTGCGTGCGTGCGTGCTGGTGCGTGCGTGCGTGCGTGCGTGCGTGCGTGCGGTGCGTGCGTGCGTGCGTGTGCGTGTGCGTGCGTGTGTGGTGTGTGTGTGTGTGTGTGTGTGTGTGTGTGTGTGTGTGTGTGCGTGCGCGTTGGGCTAGGCCGAGGTGGCGTGACAAGGTGGTCTGGCGGGAGTTTGTGCGTGCGGGAGGAGCACAGCGGTAGGAACAGACAGACAGCCAGCCACTCACCGCCCTTGGCTTGAGTTTGTCCAAGGTGCAGCAGTGACGAGGAAGAGGAGGAGGATTTTACATAGGATTACATAGGAATAACAGACACCAGGAGACCTATTGGTCCATGACGAGGGTATCTGCTGAAACTACATACTACTAACTATCAACTACATGTAAGAAAACAGTTGGAAAATGATACCATGTCCCTAAAAGATAGGAACATGGAAGTTTCGTAGTGCAGAAAGATAGGGTATGAAATATACTAACTACAACTACCACTACCACAACAACTAATCGATACGGGGGACTAAATATGCATTCGCAGGGCACTATCAATACCCATTTACTTTACAGTGCGCGTCAAGTCTGTTTTTAAATGTAGTTATTGTGCTGGCTCCGACAACATTTGCTGGTAACTTGTTCCATCGATCAACGACTCTAACATTGAAATAATTTTTACGGAGATCGGTGATGCAACGTTGACCGTTTAGTTTTAAACCATTATTTCTTGTTGTCACTTGAGTTGAAAGCTCGAATAGGCTCTCTTGATTAATGACATAAAATCCTTTTAGGATCTTAAAGGTTTCTATCAAGTCCCCACGGATTCTTCGATCCTTTAAGGAAAACATATTAAGTTTCCGCAGTCTCTCTTCATAAGATGAATTTCGCAGAGATGGAATTTGTTTGGTTGCTCTTCTTTGCACTGATTCCAATTTGGCTTGATCTTTTACGAAACAGGGCGACCAGAATTGAACGGCATATTCCAAGTGCGGCCTAACCAAGGACGTGTATAATTGTGTCATTACTTTCGGAGTTTTATGTTCAAAGTTACGTTTAATAAAGCCCAACATCATATTTGCCTTTTTACTGGCAGCTAGGCAATGCGGACTGGTTTTCAAATCATTACTGATGATGACACCTAAATCCTTTTCCTGCTGTACTTCAGTTAACGATTTATTTTGCATTTGATAGTTATATTTGAGGTTATCGTTGCCTATATGCATTACTTTACATTTATCGGAATTGAATTTTAATAGCCATATGTCACTCCAATCTGATAGTTTGTCGAGATCACTTTGTATGAGTTCGCAGTTTTCTCTAGTATATGCTTTACCGCCTAATTTGGTGTCATCTGCAAATTTCGATATTTTAGATACAAGTCCGCAGTCCAGATCGTTCGTATATATCAGAAAAAGAATAGGACCCAAGACCGAGCCCTGAGGCACCCCACTAGTAACATCTAACCAATCAGATGCCTTGCCATTTATTACTACCCGTTGTTTACGATTTGAAAGCCAATCGCCAATCCATGAACATAATTGCTCTCCTAAGCCATGTGCCCTTAGCTTGGTCAACAGTCGCTTATGGGGAACTGTATCGAAAGCTTTCTGAAAATCAAGGTATATTACATCCGAGGGAATTTTAGCGTCCCAGTTTCAATAAATGACATTAAAAAAATCGAGTAGGTTTGTTAAGCAGGATCTTTTATTTCGAAATCCATGCTGGGAGTTTAGTATTGAGTTATTTTCATCGAGAAAAGACACTATTTTATCCCGCAATATTTTCTCAAATAGTTTAACAATCACAGACGTTAGACTAATTGGGCGATAATTACTTGCTAGGCTTTTACTTCCTTTCTTGAATATCGGTGTCACATTAGCTAATTTCCACATACTAGGAACATTTTTGTCTATTAGCGATTTATCGAGCATAATCTTTAATGGGAGCGAAAGTTGACTGTGACATTCGCGAAGTAATCGCGGCGATATTTCGTCCACCCCCACGGATTTTGCTGGGTCGAGTTTCTGCAAATACTTTAATATTTCGTCTACTGTTATCTCTCCTATTTCCAATCTATCACTTTCGAGTCCCGCATGCATGGTTACATTTCTGGTAATGGAGCTTCGTCTTCTTTAATAAATACCGCATTAAAGTATTCATTGAGTACGAATGCCATGCTCTTATTATCATTTACCAAGATGTTATTCTTATCTTTCAGTGGCCCAATACTTGTTTTGACGTTTTTCTTACTTCGAACGTATTGAAAGAACCTTTTCGGGTTTGATTTGGATTCCTTTGCAATTTTTTCTTCATACTCGCGCTTTTTAGTCTTTATTAATCCTTTGCAACGACGTTGTACGTCATTGTATTCTCTAGAATCGCAGTCCGTATTTGATCGCTTGTAAACTTTATACGCTCGTCGCTTACTGCCAATGATTTGTTGAATCTCATTAGTCATCCAACTGGGTTTGTTTATGTTATTTAGACGTTTCCTTATCATGGGAACATGTTTATCAACCACCGATTGGAGTTTATTTGTGAATAAATTACACATGTTTTCGGCGTTATTACCGTTTAGTAGGTCAACCCAATCAACTTCGCTTAGTACCCTGCTGATCTTCGTGAAATCTGCTTTATTATAATTGGGAACTAATAACCGGTTTTCTGTGATGTCTACATTGCAATTTATGCCGCATCTGATTAGCCTGTGATCACTGTTTGCCAAATGCTCACCTATATCGCAGTAATCAATCAGATCAGTGTCGGTAGTGAAAACTAAATCTAGGATACTATTATCCCTTGTAGGCTCACGGACCACCTGATTTAAATATACTTCGTTTACCATATCAAACAATCGCGTACCTTCTCTATCAGCAAAATGATTATTCCAGTTTATACGAGGTAGGTTAAAATCTCCACATATAATTGTGTCGTTATTATTGTTGATAACTGACTTTATCTCGTCATAGAGGAGACCATCGACTTCCGCATTAGATTTGGGAGGACGATATATTGTCCCAATAGTTAGCAATTTACCGTTTAGCTTAATCTTTGCGTAGACTGAGTTATAGTTATCTTTATTTACTTTATCGATTTCGATTGCTTGCAAATTATCTTTAATGTAAAGAATGACACTCCACCTGCTTTATGCGTACGACAATTTAGGAATGTCTTATAGCCTGGAATGGCTATTTCAGCTAATAAATGTTTATCTATTGTGTTGACCCAACTCTCAGTGATACTAACGATGTCTGGCGTTTCGGCAACAACGTATGCTATTAGTTTGTTACGCTTTAAAATAATGCTTCTGGCATTTGTATATAGTAATTTAAGTTCTTTAATAGTTTTGGTAACCTTGCGTGAGGGTTTACCGGCAGGGTGTCTGGGATCCACTGTACCAGGGCGCTTGATTAAGTTACTTTGATTAGTATTTGCGGAAACGGAACGTGACCCAGCGTTGCTGTGGGGTAAGAAAGGGGTTAAGGTGATGCTGCTACCGCCGTCCGCTCGTCGTTTTTTGATCTGTAAGAAGAAACTTTATCATTTAGCAGACGTCCTAATCGTGCATGGCCAACGGGGCTGAGGTGGAGTCCGTCATCCCCAAACAGGATGGAATCCTCAACCAGGATGGGGTCCTCGTAGAAATTATCCCAGAAGTTTGCGAAGTCTACATTTTCCTGTGCACAAAGAGCCCTTAGCCGGTTATTTGCGCTGAACGCTTTATCGTAAAAGCGTTGGCCAACACCTAGTCTGGGGAGAATTCCTGAAATAATGATATGATTAGTTTTAGTCTTGAACTTCCGGATCAACTTCCTGTACTTGTCCAGTATTTCTTCAAATCCGCTACTGTACACGTCGTTGGTTCCTGCATGAATGATATAGAGAGTGTTATCGTTTGTGTTCTTGGTGACGTCATCGCAGGCTGTAGTGATGTCGTCGAGTCTGGCTCCTGGGAAACAGAAGCGCTTCCTTTTGTCACTTGTGACCCTACCACAAAACTCCACCAGCTGTCCTCGGAGAATTGAGTCCCCGATCAATCTGGTCTCGTGTACGTCTTCTTTCATTTCGCCAAGAACCTGAAATTTGTTGAAGGTTGTGATCGTTAAGAGCGCCTTAACTGCTGTTGATCGTCGCGATCCTCGCCTTACTGGAACGAAGGGAGCAGGTGAAGGAGAAGACGAAGGAGCGGGGGGGGAGGAGGAGGCTGGTGTGGAGGACTGAGAAGGGGAGGAGGAGGGGGAGGAGGAAGAGGAGGGGTAAGAGGGGTAGGAAGGCGAGGAGGAGGAGGAGGAGGAGGAGGAGGAGGAGGAGGAGGAGGAGGAGGAGGAGGAAGAGGAGGAGAAGGAGGTGGGGGAGGAGGAGGAGGAGGGAGGAGAGGAGAGGGGCGAGGAGGGGTGGAGGAGGGGGGCGAGGAGGGAGAGGAGGAGTAGGAGGAGGAAGAGAAGGAGGCGTCGGCGGCAGGGGAGGGGGGGTAGGGGGAGGAGGAGGAGGAGGAGGAGGAGGAGGAGGAGGAGGAGGTATGAAGAAGAAAGGAATAGAAGGAAGATTTCATAAGATTAACAACGCTTTGCTCCCTTTAAGACCAATGCTTATGTGCTATAGGAAGGAAAACAGAGACGCAACGACATCCAACACAAAAATAATTAAAAACAACTTTTTAAACAAATCTTCCAATAAGAAAATGATATATAAACAAATAAAATTATTTGTTTGTGTGACAGTTTTCTGTGAGCGTCTACTATGAAATGACTAAATAAAAAACATAAAAAAAACATAACTTTCCATTATGTCAAATTCGCACACTTTATCATCACTATTATTATTTATTGAATAAAAAACTGGGTCAGTACTTTTCCTCGCTATCAAGGATACCTAAGGTTAATGTACTGTCATAGGTGGGTAAGTGTCACCGTGACGGGGCGGGACGTGGAGGAGTGTGTGCGGGGAGGAGGAGGAGGAAGAGGAACATGACTGTGTGGGAAGGAGGAAGAGCAGGAGGAGGAGGACTTTGTCGTCAAATAAACGGATGCCATCACGCCATCCAAACATTTATATGATTTACACCACCCAGCAACCAACACCTCCAATCTGTCTCAGTATCTCTCTCTCTCTCTCTCTCTCTCTCTCTCTCTCTCTCTCTCTCTCTCTCTCTCTCTCTCTCTCTCTCGCCGTGGGTAAATTAGATCGCTGGAGTATATTTCAGATTATATATTATAGATCATTAATTCAGCGGCTCGCATATCATTTCTGGCCCCTTCACCACTGCCCCTCCTCCTCCTCCTCCTGTAAGTTATAATGATAAACGTAGTATCATTTATAGTAAACGAGGATGAACGAGGTAATTACACGTTGATAGTTTTGTGTGGATGGTTGGTTGATGGTGGTGTAGTTCCTCGTAGTTAAGCGTCTTTGATGTGGTTAAGGAATGCAAGTATAAGGAAGGAAGGAAAGAGGCGATGGTGGTGATGTGTGTGTGTGTGGTGTGTGTGTGTGTTATTTGATACTTTTTATTGTCCTATTTTTATGATTATTTACTGTTAGCTGTTAGCTGTTACTGTTAATCGGAGGTAAACTTCGGGGAGGCGGTAGCGGAGTGGTTAGCGTCTCCGACTGGCGTTCTCGGTGGCCCGAGTTCGATCCCCGAAGAAACCCGAAACCTTTCTGCACCGTCGAGTGGCCTGAGAACACCCACATGCCCTGCCCATCAACTCTACCTTCGATTGCGAGTGCATCGGAGGACACAGGGGGGCAGCATGAGCGTCTAATCACAGGCGTCACTATAAGAATCCTGCCTGCGCCACCACGGGCGAGGACCAACCATCAGAGGCCTCATGTGAACCTCCAGAGCCTACCATCCGAGCCCTGGGTCACCACTGCCTACAGGCGCTATAGGCACATATGTAAAAAAAAAAAAAACGCACACACTCACACACACACCCTACGGTTCTACAACATTTTATTTAACACTTATATTTTGTCTTTCATTACTACTTTTCTCCTACACAGATGTAGAAAAAAAATCAATATGAAACAAAAAATCGCAAATAAGGTAACATAACAATCTAACCATAACCAACATTTTCTGTCACTTTTTTTTCATGATACTTTCTTTCCAATACCGGACCATAACTCTTGCCGCTTCTGACGCCTCTACAGGAGACTACAGCCTAAGGATCCAGCCCGTGAGTCTCCTGGATGACGGGCTGTTCCAGTGCCAAGTCAGTGCCAGCGATGGAGTGCCAGGAATACGCTCCCATGCTGCGCGCCTCACCGTCCACGTGCCGCCCGACCCGCCCGTCCTAACCCCTGCCGCCCTTAATGTCACTGCCGGGGTTCCTGTCATTTTGGTGTGTGAGAGCTCCGGGGGACGTCCAGCTCCGGAGGTGAGGCTCGTGGCCCGCGGTCACGGTGAAGGGGGAGAAGAAGGAGGGAGGTAGTTATAGTCTATTTTTTTTAACAAGGCAAAAATTCCATGTTATCGTAAGGTCTCATGCTTAAAATTATGCTTATGTTTAACTGATAATATGATAAACTATGATAAAATACAACTGAAATTTAGAA
>JACEEZ010014952.1:45000-47500 GCA_016584305.1 Chionoecetes opilio
CCCACAACATTTACTCCAAATCCTCGGAGGCAATGCTACGTTCGCCCCATCACGACAGCAACATTAGTCCTCGGGCGGTAAATGGCTCCTTTATAACACTGGGGCAAAAACCGGCGAGCGCACACTACAAGAAGAGTAAAAGAGGAGAGAGAGAGAAGAAGAGAGAGAGAGGAAGAGAGAAGAGAGAGGAGAGAGAGAAAAGAGAGGGAGGGAGATGAGAGAGAAGAGAGGGAGAGAAGGGAAGGGGAATGGGGAGAGAAAAGAAGAGAGGAGAGAGAGAGGGGAGGGGGGGAAAAATTTTTTTATCTCCCCACGATTAATCTAAATTTAGGGTCGAACCCACAAAATTTCTAGGTATTTCAAAGTCTCGAGGCCAAATAGAAATAGCACACCACGAGGACGGTCGGGACGAGGCCATCACTCTGCTGCTCCCGCCCACAAGCCCACCCTCACCTCCACCCCCACACCTTCCCCAACCCACCAACACAAATTAAAAAAACAGGGAAAACCTTTTATGTCTGGAAATTCGGGGTTTAAATCGGGTTTGCTCTTTATATGCCTGCTCTCTCTCTCTCTCCCCTCTCTTCTCCTCTTTTCTCTCTCCCCTCTCTCTTTTCCTCCTCTCTCCCCTCGCTCTCTCCCCTCCCCTTCCCCCTCTCTCTCTCTCTCTCTCTCTCTCTCTCTCTCTATCTATCTATCTATCTATCTATCTATCTTCACCCTATCCCCTTATCACCCTTATTTGGATATGCTCTCACCCTACCACTCCCCTTGCTCCACCACCCCTGCACTCTTTACCTTAGCCAGCACCCTGCCAATAACCCTACACCCTACCATCCCATCCTATCATTTACCTATCATTATACCGCCCCCTGCCTTTCCCTTCACTTTTAAAACTCGTCAAAAAAACCCGCCCACCATTTTTACCGTGTCACTCAACCCCCTTCGCCCCCAAAAACTGTCCTTTAACCCTGCCCCCGGGTGCCCCCCCCTGCCCCGGGCCTTGCTCCGCGGGTGATACGGAAAGGGGTGATTGGATATGTTTTTTCTCATCAGTCAAATTTAGCGGGGTTTTCCCTCGGGCTCTCTGTGGCAGGCCCCTATCTGGTCTGCTCGGCCCTCTGACTAAAAGCGCCTTTTTTCTCTGCCTCTATGACTGTTTGCTTGTCTCTGTGCCCCCCGCCTGTCTTCCTGCCTGCCTGCCTATCTGCTTGCTTGCCTGCTCAGGGCTCTCCGGCAATACTCTTTCCTCATCTCCATGACTTTGTTTTGCTTTCTCTTCTCCCTCTCTCCTCTCCTCTTTTCTCCTCTCTCTCTCCTCTTCTCTCTCTCTCTTCTTCTCTCCTCTCTTCTCTCTCTCTCTTCTCTCTCTCCTCTCTCTCTCTCTCTTTTCTCTCTCTCTCTCTTTTCTCTCTCTCTCTCTCTCTCTCTCTCTCTCTCTTCTCTCTCTCCCCCCTCTCTTTCTCTCTCATGTGAGTTCTGCTTCTATATTCTTGTGAGGGTTTGTATGTCTGTTTTTCTGTTTATATCTATCTGTCAATGTCTCTTTGGGATTTATGTTCATATGTATATACTAGCCGCAAAGCCGCCCTCCAGGCGGACTTTTTGGCTAGCTACTGCGGAGGGCTATTGGTGGGCCTTTGAGCCCACCAAACACAGACTCTCCAGATAGCCCCTTCTAGCTTTCCTGAAATCATGGATGTAGAAATGTATGTATTAACGCCAACCCATTCACATCACCCCCAACCCATTCACTCACTCATTACCCATCACCCCCCACCCATTCACTCACCCATTACCCATCACCACCCACCCATTCACTCACCCGTTACTCATCACCACACACCCATTCACTCACCCATTACCCATCACCCCCCACCTATTCCCTCACCCATCACAAGGGCATGTAGTACGGTACGGTACGGTAATATTTTTCGTAATTCGAACCTCAGATAAATACAGTACCGTAATTCCGCAACGTACCTGCATATTTGTATCGTACCGTACTGGTACGATTAGTTTTCGTACCGTAATTTTGAACTATTTTTCGTACCCAAAAAAGATTTGACTTTCAGAAACAAAATCAATAATTGACAAAATTACCAATAATTTTCCATTGTGATTAATATACACATACTTTTGCAGGTAGTACATACAACACATAGTAATTTCTACCCATTTATCTCTATATACTACATACATTTCATAATTACATCCTATACCCAAGACTTACAAATTATTAACTATATATATATATATATATATATATATATATATACCTAATTAAGAGTTTATTTAGTTTATGTATTACATCGTAAAACCATGATGGCATCAACAATATCTTCCTTCAATCCTAACCTTAAATCGTTAAGGATGTAGCGCAACCCAGAGAATGTTCTTTCAACACTGGCCTGCGTCACAGGCAGAGCAATAGCCACTTCAGGCAGTCTGCAACAAACAAACAGACACGCACGCGACACGAAACAAACAGACACGCGCA
>JACEEZ010014952.1:52500-65000 GCA_016584305.1 Chionoecetes opilio
CTCTCTCTCTCTCTCTCTCTCTCTCTCTCTCTCTCTCTCTCTCTCTCTCTCTCTCTCTCTCTCTCTTTTCTTTCTTTCACCCTCTCTCTCCTTTCCCTGCTCATCCTCTCCTTCACACTCTCGCTCTCCTTCCCCCTCTCCTTCCTACCCCTTTCCCTTTCCCATTTCTCCTTCCCCTTCCCCCCTCTCCTTTCCCCTCTCCCTCCTTCTCCCTTCTCTCTCCTTCCCCTTCTTCCTCCCTCCTTCACCCCCTCTCTCTCCTTCCCCCTTCTCCTCTCTCTTCATCCCTCTCTCACGAGCGGGGATTTATTTCCAGTAGTGATTTCTTTACAATGGCATTCCTGAACTTTTATCCTTGGGTCTTCTAGCGAATGCTCTTTTGGTGCAGTTTTAAGTTGTGGCGCAATGGAGGAGTCGTGTAAGTAATTCTAAACCAGTGTGGTGTGTGTGTGTGTATGTGTGTGTGTGTGTGTGTGTGTGTGTGTGTGTGTGTGTGTGTGTGTGTGTGTGTGTGTGTGTGTGTGTGTGTTGGTGAAGAGGACTGTGGACAAAGGTGAAGACAAAGGAGAAGGAGGAGGAGGAGGAGGACTAAAGGGGAGGGGGTTCGAACTTTGGGTCTGTCCTCCCCCATCGTACTTGTAAGTGTCAAGACAAACCTTCTAAACCACAGGGAGAAAACACTCATTAGTTCTTCTTGTTTGTTTTGTGGGGTTCTTTTTTTTATCTTAATTTTTCTTTTACTTGGGTATCTTATTGATTTGCTTCTCTTTGTTTTTATGTTTACTTATAGTTATATGATTCTTTGTGTTACTTATTTTTTTGTTAGTTTATGTTCTGTTTTCTTTCTTCATTTATTGCTTAGCTGTTTCGATTCCTCATAACTCTGTGATTGAAAAATACATCCATTTTTCATTTATTTATTTAATTTCTGCATTACCTATCCACACAGCCTCACATCCATCTATCCTCTACTATCTATCCTATTCTCCTTTCCCTTCACAATCACTCATCCATATATTCTTACTATCCCCTCCTTCATTCACTTCTTCCCCTCCGTCAATAGCCTATTCATTTATCTAAAGTCTCCATCACCGTTCTTCTTTCTCGCTATCACCCATTCGTTCACACTTCCTATCATCTTTACTGCCTTCCTTCCTCCTCTCCTCTACTATTTTATCTCTCTCATACTCCTCCTCCTTCTCCTACCATACCTAAACCCCTTCCTTCCTATATCCATCCTTTTTTCCTTACTCCTATCCATTGTAATTAAAACCCTATAATTTCCCTTCCTTCCACCCTCCCCCCTACAAACCCTTCCTTCCCGAACCCCCCCTCGCCCCCCGCCCATCTCAAGAGTCTGGCCACAGTGCCTCGTAAGCATGCATTTTGTCACGGGGGGAAAAAAGGAAACATGGCAGCCGTATCTGAGGAAAGTTTACGAGTTTACAACTTGGGTTATAACTCTGCTGGCCTGCTGGTAAACAACACTGATGTATATGTCCTCTGTTCCTCCTCCTCCCTTCTCTCTCTCTCTCTCTCTCTCTCTCTCTCTCTCTCTCTCTCTCTCTCTCTCTCTCTCTCTCTCTCTCTCTGACTCCCCTTCCTTCCGCTTTCCCATCGCTTCTTTCTCCACGACCTTCGCTTCTCTCATCTTACTCTTATCTCTATCTTTGTTTTCCTTTCTCTTTCTGCTTACCCTCCCTCATCACATTATTAACCTTCGCCTGTTTTCTATTTTCTCTTTTTGTTGAACAATAGCATCCCTGTTAACTTCCTTCCTTCCTGCCTCCCTCTCCAAGTGCCCTGGTCACCTCTGATATCACTTTTATTTCCTTATCACCTTAATGTTTCCAGTTCCTCTCCCTCCTTTGTCTAACTCTGCAATTCTTATACTCGTCAATCTTGCCCTTGTCGCTCCGTCGTGCACCTTCTTCCCATGGGCAGCTGTTCGTCTTTTAACTCCCCTAAAAATCTCAGGGAACGATTATGACCCCTATCACTTCTCCTGCCTTCCATGATTTCCGTAAGTCCGCTTCTTACAGTACCTAATCCCTTGTTTGTAACCTTAAATGAGTCTTAAAACCGTCTCACTCATTTCTCTCACCCCTCTCGCCTATTAGCTCTTCAGGAGTCCCCTTCCCACCGTCCCCCAAAAGGTTACAACATAACGCCACGAACCTAACCAAGCAGGTGTTGAGCTAAGGCAATGGATGGGCGGATACAAATGGCCATGTCCCTTGTTATAACATATTCATTGCATCGTCAAGAATACCACCCTATCCTGCCTCACCTTACCCCTCCTAACTCTGCCTCACCCCTCCTCTGCTCACCTCACCCAGCGTCACCTCGCCTTACCCTGCACCACCTAGCCTCATCCTGCCTCACCCTGCCTCGCTTGCCCTGGCTGATAGGTGTGTACGTAAGGCGACGATAGGACTCCTGGATTTTAAGGATCCCCGCCTCTGAGGATCTTGTGTTCTCAGGACCTCGAGGCGTTAGGAATCCCAGCTCCTATAGGATTCTGAGCCGTGAGGATTTTCTGTTTTGGGGAGTTTCATATTGTAAATCATAGATAGGAAGGATTTTAGGCTGTGATAGAGTCCAGTGTTGATATACATTTATAGATATACGTGCGTTAGGAAGGGAAAACGCCTATTAGTATTGTAGTTTTTAAATGTATCAATATTTTGTTTTGTTTGATCTGTTGTAACTGGAGATTTTTAGAAAATTCTGAAGATTCTACTTCCGATTCTGGTATCTGAGCATTCCCTTAACGTAACGTTACATTGAGAGACAGAGATGAAATATTGTGAAATAAAATTACTAACACACGTTGGAAGGGGGAAAAACGACGGTATGAATGGCATTGCATTTCGCAAGATCGTTCAGGTGGAAATTTATTCATGTGAGCAACATTGATGAAAAAAAAGTACACGAGACTAAAAAGTTTCCTCTCCATCACATTGAGCAAAAAAATAAGTTACGCCACGTTCCTTGCCTGAATTCACGTCAACTTTTTTATTCTCTTTTTAGTAACACGGATAGATTTTGTCGAGACTTTTTTTCATCTTGTCGATAAACTTTTTATCATCTTTATATATACAACTTGGTGCAAAGTTTTCCCTTTATGACCATTTTTTTCACAGCCACATGAGACCTCCTCCCTACCTCACCAGACCACCTTTTACCACAACAGACCACCTTTTACCACAACAGACCACCACCTACCACACCAGACCACCCTATACCACACCAAACCACCTTCTACCACACCAGACCACTTTCTACCACACCAGACCACCACCTATATACCACACCAGACCACCACCTACTACACCAAACCACCTTCTACCACACCAGCCCAGATTTCAGCCACACTAGACTACCTTCTACCACATCCGACTACCTTCTACCACACCAGCCAAAATCTTAGCCACACCGGACCATTTCTTAGCCACAACAGACCCCCTCCCAGCAATACCAAACCACCTTCTACCACACCACCATAGACTTTCTTAATCACATCAAGGTCATGAACAGTCCACGTTCTATCAGGCACATCAGATCCACTTCCTTCGCATCAATCTCCTTTTCACTCATCCTAGATTCCCTTCAAGCACATCAGTTTGTTTTCCTTCCCCTCCCCCCAGTCACATCATATGCCTCATGGCCACATCAAGTAACCCTTCAAGCCACACTATATACCTCGACTGAGCCACATCAAAGCCACATCAAAGCCTTCCTCCCGCAGGCCACACCAAAACCAAGCAACCCTACGTAAACAAGAGAAAATTCCCCTAATTCTCGAAAGTAATTAAACTCCCAGCAGTATGTTGCATCATCTGGCCGGCAGCGAGTTAAGTGTTTTTGTTTTGTTTATTATAAAGTTATCAGACATGCCTCCGATAGCAAGCATGAGGAAGAGATGGAAAGGGAAGGGGGAAAAGGAAGAAATGAGGGCGAATAGACAGGAGAGGAATGAAGAGGGAAGGAGAAGGAAGAGAAGAATGGAATGAGCGAAGAGGAATGAAACAGAAGAGAAGAGAAGAATAGAAGGAAGGGGGTGAATCAGGGAGATAGGAAAGGGGGGGGGAGAGAAGAGAGAGGATGAGTGACTAGCTGAAAGAAGAAATAAGGGCAGGGGATGAATCACGGAGGAAAGGAAGGGAAAGGGAGTAGAGAAAACTTGTGGAACAGAAATGGAAAAATTAGGGTAAAATAGAGGTATATGGATAAGAAGAGAAAAGAGAGAAGATATTGTATGGATAACAAAAGACAAAAGGGATATTTTGGAGGCAAATGGAGGTAGAAAAGGAAACAAAAGAAAAAAGGCAAAGAATAAGGAAAGAAGAAAACTACAATAATTTCCTTCTCTGATAATACCTACTCCCCTTCCACTTTCCTTTTTCCCTTCCCATCACTGGTTCCTGTGGTTCACTTCCTCAACTATGCTCTCTCTCTCTCTCTCTCTCTCTTCCCTCTCTCTCTCTCTCTCTCCTCTCTTTGTCTCTCTCTCCTCTCTCTCTCCTCCTCTCTCTCTCTCTCTCTCTCTCCTCTCTCTCTCTTCTCTCTCTCTCTCTCTCTTCTCTCTCTCTCTCTCTCTCTCTCTCTTCTCCTTCTCCTCTCTCTCTCCTCTCTTTTCTGCCTGGGTCTCCCCTCTCTCTCCCTCTCTATGCCTCTTCCCTCTCCGTCTCCCCCCCTTCTCCCGTTCTAAGCACTCATCTTACTCCTGTCGTCTCCCCCGCCTAATCCCTTCTATGCCTCTTCCCTCCTGTCTCAAGGCACAACTTCTCCAACCCTTCCTATACACTCATCTACTCTCTCTCCGCCATAACCTCCTCTCTCTTCCTTCCCTCTTCTTCGTCATCTCTGTTGTCCCTTCGTATCTCCTCACTCTTTCCATCTACCCTCTTTCATTCTCTCTCTCTCCTCTCTTCTCTCTCTCTCTTTTCTCCTTCTCTCCTCTTCCCTCTTTACCTCATTCTCTCTCTCTCTCTCTCTCTTCTCTCTCTCTCTCTCTCTCTCTCTCTCTCTCTCTCTCTCTCTCTCTCTCTCTCTCTCTCTCTCTCTCTCTCTTCTCTCTCTTCTCTCTCTCTCTCTCTCTCTCTCTCTCTTCTCCTCTCTCCTCTCTCTCTCTCTTCTCTTTTCTCTCTTCTAGATTTCTGATTATCTTCTTCTCTTTCTTTTTTTCTCTCTCCTTTTTCGTCGCATTTCGATCAGCTTCTCTCTCCTTCCTTTCTTTCCTCTTTCCCATTTTGATTTTTACATCTCTCCCTTCTCTGCTCCTTTTCCTTTCCTGTTGTCTTACTTCTTTTCATCCCACGTAGAACCAGACCGCCTACCTTCATCCTACATTAAATCCTTTCTTTAAATCCCTAACCATTGAACGCTTTCCTATACACTAACACACTCTCTTCTACCTACACACACACTAACTCTGTGTAGGAGTAAAACAGGTAGGAGGGATGAGGGAAGGAGGGGGGGGAGGGAAAAGGGAGGGGGGTACATACGGAGCAAAGAACACGAGACAATTAGGTTAGAGGAGGAAGAAGAAGGGGGGAAAGAGGGAGATATAAGGGTTGGGGGACAAGGAACACAGAGGTATTGTATTAGAGAAGGAAGGGGAAGGGTGGAGGAAAAGATGGAAAAGGGAAGATGGGCCCCAGGTTACAGGAAGGGGAAGGGAGTGGAAAGAGGGAGAAAAGTGGGGTTGGTTGGGGGGTAAGAAATACGGAGGCGCTGCAACAAAAAAGTCCTTCGTGGAATTTCTCCCACACCAACAGTCATCCCGAGCCAATCAATTTCTAGGCCATCACAGTAACCGAGAGCCTTCCTCGCGCCCGGCTGGATGGCCCTCCCAGGCAAACTCACCGGGATTAACAATTTTCCGCCGACCTGCACTGGAATCCAAGTTGGTAAGTTCCCTCAAGTGTTGGAAGTGGAGGTGAGAGGGAGGTGGGGAGGAGGGCGCCAAAGAGAAGTGGGAGGTATGAGGGTAGAGAAGCCGGCGACGTAGATATAAGAGGGGAGAGGAGTAAAAGGATGGGGGTAGTAGGGATTGAGGAAAAAGATAAAGGAGAGAAGCGCTGGGCGAAGGAGGAGAATTGAGACAGGGAAAAAGATAAGAAAAGAGGATGAAGAATTTAAAAAAATGAGGAGAAGGAAGAGGAGAAGGAAACCCATGAAAGAGGAAAAAAGAGCAAGAAATTAAACACTTCTCAAATAATAACAATAATAATATTAACAGTAATAATAATACTAATAATAACAATAATGATAATAATAGAAATAATGATAATAACTAAGAACTATATTAATAATGACTTACGAGGCAAATTAAAGTAAGATCCATTAATTAAATACATTATGGCGAGGAAAATGGAGTCTTCTTATCAAATGGAGGGAGGAAAAGAGGGAAGAGAAGGAGGAAGGAAGGGAAGGAAGGAAAAGGAGAAAATAAAAAGAGAGGAAAAGGAGGGATAGGTACTTTGTGATATGTGAATTAGTAAAGACACGCTAATGGGTATTTCGGTAATAGCAGTAGTGTAGTAGTAGTAGTAGTAGTAGTAGTAGTAGTATTTGTAGTAGTAGTAGTAAGTAAGTAAGTAAGTAAGTAAGTAAATATTTATTGCTATATAAACATACAAAAGCACAAAATTTAATAATAGCATAATAGCAAGTGTCTGTCCAGCCGAAGCTCCCTGACAGGCATATATCATTTAATATAAGTGCTTTCAGACATGCCTAAACCCTAGCCTATAACAAAATTTAACCTTGACAATACTATGTTATGAATAGTAGTAAAAAAAATAGTGTGTGAATTATGTGTTATTACATAACTTATGCAAATGCAATAAGTAGTAGTAGTAGTAGTAGTAGTACTAGTAGTAGTAGTAGTAGTAATGGTCGTATTAGTATTAGTATTAGTAGTAGCAGTAGTAGTAGTAGTAGTAGTAGTAGTAGTAGTAGTAGCAGTAGTAGTAGTAGTAGTAGTAGTAGTAGTAGTAGTAGTAGTAGTAGTAGTAGTAGTAGTAGTAGTAGCAGTAGTAGTAGTAGTAGTAGTAGTAGTAGTAGTAGTAGTAGTAGCAGTAGTAGTAGTAGTAGTAGTATAGTTGTTGTTGTAGCAGTAGTAGTAGTAGTAGTAGTAGTAGTAGTAGTAGTAGTAGTAGTAGTAGTAGTAGTAGTAGTAGTAGTAGTAGTAGTAGTAGTAGTAGTAGTAGTAGTAGTAGTAGTAGTAGTAGTAGTAGTAGTAGTAGTAGTAGTAGTAGTAGTAGTAGTAGTAGTAGTAGTAGTAGCAGTAGTAGTAGTAGTAGTAGTAGTTGTTGTTGTAGCAGTAGTAGTAGTAGTAAGAGTAGTAGTAGTAGTAGTCTCTATACCGCTCGTCTCTGAGTGGCGTTCTGGGTGACCCGCGTTTGATCCCCGACGAAAACCAAGATCTTTCTGCACCGTCGAGTGGCCTAAGAACACCCACATGTCCTGCCCATTAACTCTACCTTCGATTGCGAGTGCATCGGAGGCACAGGGGGGCGGCATGAGCCTCTAACCACCGGCGTCACTATAAAAATCCTGCCTGCGCCACCACGGACCAGGGCCAACCATCACAGCCCTCAAGTGAGCCTCCAGAGCCTACCATCCGAGCCTTAGAAGTCACTTCCTACAGGCGCTATAGGCCAAGATGTAAAAAAAATATAATTAACAAGTTAAAAAACTCACTATACGATTGGATAATTTACATTCAAGACTCACTATATAATTGGCTTAAATTCAGTCAAGACTCACTGTGCTACGATCCTCAAACTGGCCAACTGCTGCAACAAAACCACTAATTACACATCCCAGCTGAGGTCCGAAAGTGCATGTTCCTCCCCCACCCCCCCCCTCCCCCTTCCCTCTATCCTTCCATCATTTATCGTGCCTCCTATCCCTCTTTCCCTCCACAACCAATTGCTCCACTGTCCTCCAACGCCCCTCCATCCTCTCCCCTATCCCCTAAGCCCTCCCTTCATCCCTCCTTTCATTCTCCCTGTAGCTTCCTCTTCCTGTCCGTCTCTCCATCCATTCCTACTTTCTTCCTTCATGTATCTCCCTTTTCCATCCTTTGTCCCTTTCTCTAGTCCTCCTTTCCTCAATCTCTCCTCGGTCTACATCCATCCCTTGTTTCCTCCTCTAATAGCCCTACAACCACTCCCACCTTTCAGCATTCCTGCAGCTTCCTTCCACCTTAATCTCCAGCCTTTCCAGTCTACCTCCAGCTCCCTCTTCTCCAGACATCTTCCAGCCTCTTTCTAGGTTTCTCTCGTGGTTCCCTTGCAGACACCGTCCTCCTGCCGTCATACCAAGCACCTCATCCGCCTATACTGGCGTTCCCTTCACCATTCTCAGCTCCTTGTTTCTCGCCAACCTCTTTCCTCCTTCATTTCACCCCTCCTGCACCCTCCCATCATCCCTCTCCGTTCCCCCGTCATGCACTTCTTCCACGACTCCTGCCAATACCACACCCACAGCAGCATTGGCATTCTGTGGACGACATGAGAGGCAGGAGGCGGGGTGGCAGGGGCGCATCTGTGTGATAAGGAACAGGAAGAGAGGAAGGAGGAGGAGTTGCGGGTCGAAACAGTCAAAGTAGTAACTCACTGTTCAACTTTCTGACAAATATACAGGCCCGCCTCGCCCACGCCTTGTGTTGGGGAGCAGTGCGGCCTTGCGACTCTCTAACACGCTGCAAGCATGGCAAGAGGTGGATGGAGGACTGCAGGATGTGTAGTGAAGGAGAGGGGGAGGATATGCTGTCTCTCACAGATTATGCATTGATAGGGCGGTTCATATTTTATTCACCTATAGTTGTAGCATATACAGGGCCTGAGCTATACTCATGTGGTCCTGATTCCTTATCTTATATCTATTTACTTTCTAATCAAATTTTTTAATCTAGCGAATGCTTGTTGCCGCTATCACCTCTTTTTCTAGTCCATTCTAAGAGTCTATACTTTTAATAGAAATTCTGTATTCCTTGTGTGTGTGTGTGTGTGTGTGTGTGTGTGTGTGTGTGTGTGTGTGTATTTGTGTGAGTGTGTTATTCACCCATGGTTTTGTCCACGCGAGCGGGCTCGTGATCGCCAGTTTCACCCTCTCAGTGCGAGCTTGGAGCTCATTATTACCGATCTTTGAGCAATGCTGGAAACTCACACACCACATACCCCCATCCCCTTCCTCAAGGGGGACAGTACCACCTGAATTTCACAGTGGAAATATCCCCGGGAATGAGCGGGGTCGGGGATCGAACGCCGGACCACAGAATGATGCCGGGCGCCCTAACCATCTGAGCCACGCGGACGGTGTGTGTGGTGTGTGTGTGTGTGTATGAGAGAAATATATAGAGAAAGAGTGTGAGAGAGAAAGTGAGAGAGAAAGAGAGAGAGAGAAAGAGAGAGAGAGAGCGTGGGGGAAGGGTTCAGGAGTGTGACATGAGGCTGTACATAAATCACTAGCGAACAGTGGGTGTCCAGGGGCGCGGGAGGGATGGGGACGGACCGGAAGGGAAGGAAGGCGAGAAAGGAAGGGGTGGTACTGTACAGTAGGGATTTTAACATTACGAACGTTTCTTCTTCCATGGTGTGAGGGAGAAAACTACTGCTGTATTTCGCGGCGACTAAGTGAGGCAAAAAACCAGCAGGGCAAGGGGAGTGGGAGCATCAGGTGGGACCTGTCCTGCTGTGTTATGTTGTGTGTTCTGCTGTTACTCTGACGTGCGACGGAACACAACAGGATTCACTGCACGTTTCTCTTTCACCGTCTGTCGCCATCCGCCCACCTGACCCCCACACTTAACCATGCTCCACGCGCCGCCCTTCAATCGCCTCCAATTTATTTCCTCTACGCAGCGCCTTGCCCGACGTCCACATGTATACCCGCAGCGTCCACTTCTACACCTCTAGCCCGAGGTATTACCCGAGGTGGTGATGTCTTTTTTGCCGCCGAGGTAAATATTAATTCCCGGCAGGTCTCATGGAAATCTGACTCCGCCCTATACATATAGCATTGCCTCAGTCTCCTAATATCCTGCCTATTTATCATCCAAACATTCGTGTTGAAAAAAAAGATAAACGAAATGCGGAAGTAGGCACAAAAAGTCCAGTATTTCGCAGTGTTGGTGTGCTTTATGTATATTTTTGAATGTTTGTGTCTTCCGGGTGAGTGCACCGCTTCCCCTGTGGCTACGGAGGCAGCAGCGGTGTGCAGCCGCGCGAGCCCCAATGGTGGACGCCTGCATGGCCACAGCGCCACGAGTGATTAAGCCTCGAGTCACGCCTGGCCTCGTCTGCAGGTCCCGGCGAGGGTGAAGGCGGCGTAGGTGTCGCATCTGAGGGAGGGCGCTGGAGGGTGAATGGGGTGGGTGTTGGACGTAGGGAGGAAAGGCGAGAGGAGGAGGATAGAAGGAGGGAGTAAAGAGGAGTGGTTGGTGTGTGTTTGTCGAGGTTACTGAATTCATCGAATACACAAAGGCGGATCATCACTTGCTTCATTGCAATAGGTGAATCTTGATACAGTCTTGCCATTGACAACTGTTATAACACACTAACTCATCAACGACCTGACAACCCAATCTTCAGGATGTACATTTATCATTCTGCATCACGAGATAACACTACTTTGGCATCTTACTTGAGTATTTATGGCTACGCAAAGAGAAGAAAGAGAGACGACTGATTATTCCCACTGATTAATTATATTCTGATCTATACTAAAGGTGCTTAAGGACATGAGTCTCGGTTAACAGCCACGAGGACCAGGCTGGTCAGTCCTGGGAAGGCAAAGCTGAAGGAACAGAACCGCTATGTCGACGCTTGCCAGGTTGTCATTCCGCGTATTCCACCACAAACTGTCTGGCCACACACACACACACACGGGACCGCCTGCCGAGCCAACCTCATTCTGGGATAATTGTTGGCTTCTCCTGCAGCGGCCATGATGAGTCACTAAAAATTAGAACCAGGATTTAAGAGCGTCACTGAGGGGAAGCTATTAAGGCTCGGGAGGTGGGAGGAGGAGGAGGAGGAAGGGAGACAGACAAGGACAGAAGGAGCAGGTGCTTTCCACCTTCCCTTCCTCTCCCTCTCTTTATCTCTCCACCAATCTTTCTCTTCCCCTCTTTCTGCTCCTTTATCCCTCCTGTCTCCTCCCTCCCTCTCTCTGCACCGTCCCAGACATCAGTTTGGGTCAGCCCACAGTCTAATAGCCCACAGTCTAACAGACTGTGGGTCAGCCGACGACTACCTGCCTTGAGCGTGACACTGGGAACGTGACACACCTTAACAAACCTATCTATTCCTTCCCGTCAACTGTCGTTGCCTGTATTCCACCCATCACCTAGCCTCTCTATCCTTCCCTTCGCTTCCCTCGACCCTTTTCAGCCCCTCTGCAAACCCACGCCTTGTACGGGTTCATGGGGTTATGAGTCGGCTATACGTGAGTACTCTCCTAGGAATCATTGACGTGCGAAGGTTTGTGTGCATCTACGTATACGGCACAGTGTGGGAAGGAGGCGGTTAGAGGCGTGACATGACAGCGTTTGACGTGATGTGGGCGTGGTGTGGTTGGCGTGATGGTGTATTTATGTAGCTGAATTGCTTGCCGGGATAAAAGTTACGCGGGTACAAGTATGGGGCTGGAAGGCAGGGAGGGAGGGAGGGAGGAGGCGTGGTTGTGAGGGACTCGCGTGCGTGGTGAGGCGACAAACCCTGAATGTTAACGATGGTTGCGTACAGACAAGGCGGGAACAACATTGTTACTTGTTGATTTTTTAATTAGACGGCCAATGATCCTGTTCTTGAGTGTCTGCATGTGTGTTTGTGTGTGTGTGTGTGTGTGTGTGTGTGTCATTCACTCATGGTCTTGTCCATGCGAGTCAGACTCGCGATCGCCAGTTTCACCCTCCCGGTGCGAGCTTGGAGCTAATTATTACCGATATTTGGGTAATGCTGGGACCTCACACACCACACACATGCACCCATCATATTCCTCAAGGGGGAGAGTAACCGAACCGAACCGAACCGAACCGAACATCTCAGGGGAAAAATTCCCGAGAATGAGCCGAGCCGGGGATCGAACGCCGGGCCACAGAATGGTGCCGGACACTCTAACCCACCAAAGTCGTTCAGGCCGTGTGTTAGTGTGTGTGTGTGTGTGTATGTGTGTGTGTGTGTATATGTGTAAATATATATATATATATATATTATATATATATATATATATATATATATATATATATATATATATATATATAAGTGAAAGTGTGTGTGTGTGTTTGTCTGTCCGCGATAGGTGCCGCCCCCCGTGGCGGAATCCCATCATATGTCACAGTTTTGGAACCAGCTTGACCAGGGAAAGGTTTTAAGCCCACTTATGAGATGATCTGATCCCTTTTCTTCTTCTTTTTTTTAGCAGCCTATTAGCGAGCATTGTGAAAAAAAAATGTGGGTTGCGAGAATTGAGGAAACCTT
>JACEEZ010014952.1:70000-72500 GCA_016584305.1 Chionoecetes opilio
TGGTAATTTTGTCTTACTCTCAAAGTTATTGCAATATTCTGTCTATTTTGCATCCGTCACTTATTGAATACTGCTCTCTCTCTCTCTCTCTCTCTCTCTCTCTCTCTCTCTCTCTCTCTCTCTCCTCTCTCTCTCTCTCTCTCTCTTCTCTCTCTCCTCTCTCTCTCTCTCTCTCTCTCTCTCTCTCTCTCTCTCTCTCTTCTCTCTCTCTCTCTCTCTCTCTCTCCTCTCTCTCTCTCTCTCTCCTCTCTCTCTCTCTCTCTCCTCTCTCTCTCTCTCTCTCTCTTCTCTCTCCTCTCTCTCTCTCTCTCTCTCTCTCTCTCTCTCTCTCTCTCTCTCTCTCTCTCTCTCTCCCTCTCTCTCTCTCTCTCTCTCTCTCTCTCTCTCTCTCTCTCTCCTCTCTCTCTCTCTCTCTCTCTCTCTCTCTCTCTCTCTCTCTCTCTCTCTCTCTCTCTCTCTCTCTCTCTCTCTCTCTATCTCTCTCTCTCTCTCTCCTGTCTAATAGTAATGGAATTTTCCAACACGTTCTCGCAGTCTGGTCGCCCCTCTCCTCCCCTCCATTCCCCTCGTCCTCCTCCTCCTCCTCCTCTCACGAGTCCTTCACTTTCCCCTCTAAATATCTACCCTGGGGAATGGTGATACTTTCTTTATTTCTTGAGTCCCTTCATTCTCCTGAAAGTCCTTCCTTCCCTTTGAATTTCCCCTTTCCATGCCTCCCCCAATACCTTCCTCTCCCATATTACATCCGTCTCCCCTATACAGTACCTTAAATAATCCCTCCCAGTAGTGTTCTCTCTTTCCTATCCTTCCCCTTTTAAGCACTTCCTATTCTCTTCTAAGTCTCTCCATCCTTCACCTTTTATAGCACCTGTCTCCCCCTCTCAGTGCTGTTCTCCGCCCCTGACACACGCCCTCCCTCCTTCCCTCAGAGAAGGTGCCGGTGGTGCTGGTGGCTGGGGGCGTGGCGACCCTCGTGGTGCTTGCCCTCCTCGCCGCCTCCCTCCTGCTGTGCAACAAGCGACTTCCGCCAGCCAAAGGTAAGGATGCGACGCCTTCCTCCAATACATTTATAGTATACGTAATATTGCATCTCTTCAGCCGATTGTAAGAAAAGAGGGACTTTTTCTTATACGAATATACAGAAAAATTGTGTCTATCTTATTATTATCACTTATAAGTATCACAAATAGTATACATTTCCCATATTGTAAATCATGTTTACGACATAACGAGCTTATACTTAAGATCTCAAGAACGTTGCACCTTTTCTTCATTGCTAATATACGGAAAATTGCGTTCATCTTATGATTAGCACGTAAACATCTCATAGCTTGTACGTTTTTCCTACATTGTAAATCATGCATCCCACATGACGAGATCAGGAGTATTTTGCAAGGTTTACATGACAATTAAAGATATTTCCTTTTACAAACTAGATATTTAATAAGAAATCATGTATACTTTCATTTTTTTAAACTGCGAATTACATATATCAAACTTTCCACGCATGATTTTTTTTTCAATTATAAAATTATCAACTTCCGCGATTGTACACGAATAATATAATCTTGTTCAGCATTTCTATGTCCTCGACCGGCTCGACCTTTTTGACGCACCGAAAATCACAGACGTTTGGAGCCTGAAAAATTATTCCCTACAGGACGGAAAGAAGTATAAAAAGATGTACTTCGTCTGTATCAGTGCGACCAAAAATATATGACGCGTGAATCATATCAATCAATCAATCATTAGGAGCATACGCCGGGGGGCGCGTCGCCTCGCCCACCCTACGACGCCACTCCCGGGGGTCACCACGCGCGAGCTCCCATGCAAGCTCCTTTCCCATACCAAGCAGCTTTCGACAAGAAACATCAACTTGCCCCAGCCACGAGCCTTGTGGGCGCCCCCTTGGCCTCCTCCACGCCGGATTGTCTCTTACAGATACAACCCGATGGGAAGGATCGGTTTCAGGGTAGCGTGCCACATGCCCATATAGCCGAAGTTGGCGCAGACGGACTATGCAGGTAATAGGCCTCGATTCAGTCTCACGGTGCAATCGCTGATTTGACACGTAATCATTCCAGCGATACCCCATGATTCTGCGAAGACACTTATTACCAAAGGCATTGATTCGTCTCTTCAAGTCACTATTTAGTGTCCATGTCTCACAACCATAGAGTAAGACAGGGATCACAAGCGACTTGAAGATCCGGATCTTTGTCCTTCTGCACAGGTACCGACAACGCCAAATACTCCCGCTGAGCGAGTCCATAACACCGTGGGCTATGCTAATCCGCCGTAAGACTTTTTGACGTGACCCGCCGTCATTATGGACTGCGCTACCAAGGTATGTAAAACTTTCCAAGATCTCAATGTCCTCGCCACACGCATGAACAGACTGTACTGCTTCATCTAGTAAGTCTCCAAACACCTGGACCTTGGTCTTGAGCCAGGAGACCTCAAGTCCCAAAGGCTTTGCCTCCTCGTGCAGCCCCTCGAG
>JACEEZ010014952.1:77500-92500 GCA_016584305.1 Chionoecetes opilio
TAGAATCACCCGGAAAGGATGACTATATACTAGTAACATATGGAGAACAGAGACCAGAGGTGATATTTCTTCCATGACCACATTATTATGCCATGCAGGAAGCGTGTTCCTCGCTACAACACTGCCGAGACACCCTAGCTACGCCTTCAACGTCTTTGGGGTGACTGACAAGGGCCTCCTCCTCCCCCCTGCCCCCTCGCCCTCCCCGCCCCCACGCCCTCCCCGCCCCCACGCCCTCCCCGCCCCCACGCCCTCCCCGCCCCTCGTCCAGGTCGTCACGCTATCATGGGTGAAATCACATTATGACGGAATCTATCATCAGCAGCATCTCAACGTGTTTCGCCGGTGCCCCTGATGCTCCCAGCCCCACCGCCGCCCTGGAGGCACATACGCAATGCATTATTCATTACCGAGGGGCGCAGCGCTTCTCCTCATCTACTTCAATCTCTGAGAAAATTGATCTTACCAATATAACTTGTGGAAGGAGACGCCCGCCCGCCCCGCCCGCCCTGCACCTGCCACCTTCAGTGTCAGGTACTCTGGTGACCTGAGGGTTAAAAAGCACGCATCTATACTTCTTGGTGATTTCTGTTACTCATGTTGTTGTTATACATTTGTTCCTATTCTCTGGCCATTCTAAAACTCGAGAAGCATTGCTCATTTACCAGACCGACTTCCCATGTCTCGGATCGTTAAAAGTCAGCAGTAATAATTCTGCGAAAATATTCGTTTTTATGCGTAATTCTAAAACAAGTTATTCCTCGCAATTAAGATCGAGTGATGATTCACCTTAATGATTTGAAAGATTTAATGTTTTATTCTAAAGAAGACGTGACGTGGAGTGATTTTCTAACATTAATTAATTACTGACTCGGGATAATAATTGCATCTCAATTATTGTTGTGTTGTCATTTTGTTTCTGCTAATTTCTTTTTTCATATCGCTTCAGCCTGGTGGTGGGCGGGATTTCCTTTAACATTTAAATCCCACTTTCCCTTAGTCCATTTGCTGGTAAACTTGTTATTGTGCCTTCGTTTCTACATCTGCCAACTTCCTTCCTTCCTTATTCAGCTTGCTGGATCAAACAATCCAATGGGGAGGGAAATTAGTGATCAGAAGCATAAATAAAAGACATAATAATAAGTACAAGAACAAACCGACTCAGAAAAGCGGGAATCTCTTATTCACGCGGCTGTTATTTTCGTCCACCTGACCTCGAGATGCGGCGGCGGGTGGCGCCGCGGGAGGCCGGTGGACGAGGGTACAACTAAGCCTCCCGCTCTTGTATGGATCGATGTGGAGACTTCTGTCAACACCTTCACATCCCCTTACTACCACCCCCCATCCCTTACCACCACCACCACCACTGCCTCCCCCAATGACCACCTGCTGGAGCTAACCATCAAAACAGGGCAGCATGATGTTTGATATATTGGATCTCAGCTTCGCCATGTAGAATGAGGAGAAAGGGAAGGGTGAGGCGAGTGGAGGCTATATTTCGGTATGACTTTATATCGCTGATGTTTTTTTATATATATTTTTATTATTTTTTGTTTTCTGGTAATGGCCACTTCTATGGTTCTTCCCTATGTGCGTCTAACACAGTGGTTCTTAACCAAGGGGGCGTGAGTAATTGCATAGTGAGGCGTAAGCCAAGAGAAAAAACAGAAAAACTGTCAGGTATTTAATTTGAAGCACGGTCACGAAGGTGAGCGAAAAATGCGGTACAGAGAAGAAAGTAAGGGGTTTTCACTCATACTTTCTTCTCTGTACCGATTTTTTTCACCCAGCGGTGACGCCTTGACAGATTTCACTAACTCCGTAGACTTTTATGATTTTTTTTATTTTTTATTATTATTACTATTATTATTGTTATTAATATCAGCATTATTATCATCATCATTATCATGAAGCTCGGGAGGGAGGGTGAGCGAAGAAAGTCTGTACAAAGAAAGTATGGGTAAGCAGAAAAAACTCTACGGGAACGTCTTGCTATGTTTCACTAACTCTGTAGACTCTTAAGCAATATTCTTAAAATTATTAATACTATTATTATTGTTATCATTATCTGTATTATTTTCATGATCATTATCAGTATCATTATCATATCATCCTTATCATTGATGTTATTATTTATATTATTATTTATATTATTATTATTATCAATATTTTATAAAAATTACCATTATTACTATATATTATTAAAAGTATCATTATTATTATAATTATTACTATTATATTATTATTATCATTACTATTATTACTGTAACTATTATTATCAATGCTATTATTATTATTACTTTTAATAATATTGTATAACAGTACCTAGTCGGGATCAAGCCCTTGACAGGATGTCTTAGCTCCCTCAGCCACACGGACGTTAACAGATAATGATACGCATCCCTACATACTTTTGCCTCAACGTCATATCGGTGCGAGGAACAGACGGCATTAATCTACCACGGCCAGTATACTCAACAAATTTAATCAGTTAAGACAAACTATATAACAGTACCTGGTTGGGATCGAACCCTTGACATGGCGTTGAGGCTCCCTTAGCTAAGGGAGCTAAGACGCCCTGTCAAGGTTCGATCCCGACCAGGTACGGCTATAAAGTTTGTCTTAATTGATTATATTAATAATATTATTAATATTATTGATATCATGATTCGTTATTATTACATTTTTAAATATTATTATTACTACATATGTGGCCAGAGCGTTATCTATTTTTGATAAAGCTCTCGCTCGCTTTCCCGCTACCAGTGCAGTTCCCTAACTATTATTAATGCTTGCCCTAATTATTATTATCCCTTCACTTGAAGCGATGTGATCAAATAAAATCTGCTGGGCTATGCAAGGTGTTCATGAATGATTATGTGCACAATAAAAGTGTTAAAAACACGCATTTTCTCTTTTTTTTCTTTCTGATTCAGGATTATTTTGAAATATTTTGGTTGAAGAAATAAAAGGGGGGGGGGCATGGAGGCAAGGGTCAACTACTAAAGGGGGCGTGGTGGTAAAAAGGTTAAGAAACACTGGTCTAACTAACATCACTCAACACACCTCCTTCCCCTCACAGATAATTTGAGGTAATTCTGTGCGAAAACTTCCAATCTTTACGTAAGCTGAAGATGAGGTTCAACTTAATGCATTATTCAAAAATACCACAAAGGTCTTGAATAATAAAGGTCGAAAATAACTTGGTCTTTTATTTTCTCTTTGCGAAGGCAGACGTGCAGCAGCATTTAGGAACATCGTAATGAATAATCGACCTCTCATTCCCGAGGATCAGCAGAATAATACATAACAATTACCATGACTAAACGAGTGTGGCCAGGACAAGTTTTAGACAGAAATAATGTGGTAAGTTGAGGCAGCAGACAGCATAACCACTAGTCACTCGGCTCAAGACAAATTATTGAGTTTGGTTCTATCTTAACTAGGGAGGTTGTCAAACTCGGAACCGACATTGTTTTATTTTTATTTTACATTTACGAAAGCTAAATTAAATATGTTCCATTTTTGGACGACGTCATGGTGCATTTCACAGAGTCCTGCTTCCACCTCACAGTTACGCCTCGGATATGCCACTTCTGAAGAACACGGCCATGGGTGAAATAGTTTTGGCGAAAGATATTGCCTTGAGGAGAGATACAAATGTGAGCTCCAGAGTGTGTGTGTGTGTGTGTGCGTGTGTGTGTGTGTGTGTGTGTGTGTGTGTGTGTGTGCGTGAATGTGTGTGTGTGTTAGTTTTTATGTGTGTGTGTGTGTGTGTGTGTGTGTGTGTGTGTGTGTGTGTGTGTGTGTGTGTGTGTGTGTGTGTGTGTGTGTGTGTGTGTGTGTGTGTGTGTGTGTGAACAGTGGCGGCTCGTGGCATAGGGCTGCAGAGCTGCAGCGCCCCCAGACACTCATTGCCAGGTGTATGATGCCTTTAGAGACACAGCAGAATTGATACACTGCTAACAAATACATCATAATAAAAAGTAATTTTATGTTATTTGATTATTCCCAATACGTTACTGAGGGAATTTTATTAAAACCAGACCAAAATTTAAGTTATTTTCATATTTGCTGTACGATTCTGTCTGCGCCGCCGCCGCGTCACTTCTGAACACAATGAGCTGCATTCGAGGCAGCTAAGAATCACCCCTCACGTGTTTACAGTGCGTCTAGACGGTGTGGTTAAATCGTGCTTTCCTTAATTACCCTACGACGATGGAAAATCGAGTGAAGTATTTGGAACACATCAACTTATCCCAGCTGACATTAAATGAAAAGACTGAAATGAAGCGGTACCGACTTTATTTTCAATTAATACTGTAATACTACCAGCACCACCTCAGCCATCCCCTCTACTACCAACACTACCACCCCCACCAGCCCTTCTACCACCACCACTACTACCATGCCCTGAAATCCGTGAACATCAACTACAACTCATACCTGAGTTAGGTCAAATTTGTGTATCCTACTGTTGTGTGAAGCTTGCAGTCCCTCCATTTTATCTTATCACGAGCCGCCACTGTGTGTGAATGTGTGAATGTGTGTGTTTGTGTGTGTGTGTGTGTGTGTGTTTGTGTGTGTGTGTGTGTGTGTGTGTGTGTGTGTGTGTGTGTGTGTGTGTGTGTGTGTGTGTGTGTGTGTGTGTGTGTGTGTGTGTGTGTGTGTGTGTGTGTGTGTGTGTGTGTGTGTGTGTGTGTGTGTGTGTGTGTGTGTGTGTGTGTGTGTGTGTGTGAATATGTGTGTGTGTGTGTGAGTGTGTGTGTGTGTGTGTGTGTGTGTGTGTGTGTGTGTGTGTGTGTGTGTGTGTGTGTGTGTGTGTGTGTGTGTAATCACCACGGTTTTGTCCATTCGAGCTGGACTCCCGATCGCCAGCTCTACCCTCCCGGAGAGAGCTTGGAGCTCGTAGGGTGTGTGTGTGTGTGTTGGGAAAAAGAGGGAAATGGTGGAAGGAAATGTAGACAATGAACTCGGGAAGACATATGGAACTAGGGGGGGGGGGGGGGAGCACTCAGTAGAGCGCATACCTCCGCCCGAATATTTTATCAATTATATATAAATATATATATAATATATATAATATATATATATATATATATATATAATATATATTATATATAATATATATATATATATATTATATATATATAAATATATATGCATTATGCACTCAGTATGAGCGCATACCTCCGGCCGAATATTTCATCAATTGGTTGCCATGGCAACAGTTGTCAATAGATTTCATCCAAAATTAAATCAGTTCTTCGTTATACCAAATAGACTTGGTATACCGAGTTTGGTCCAAATCTATTCGTAATTTTTCGAGAAATCCTGTACACTAACAGACAGACAGACAGACAGACAGACAGACAGACAGACAGACAGACAGACAGACAGACAGACAGACAGACAGACAGACAGACAGATCGGGGTGAAAACATAACCCCTCCAACTTCGTTGGCGGAGGTCATTAAGGAATGCTAAGATGTGGAGAAGTTGCTGTTCTTCTTCCCTATTTTCTTTTTCTTCTCTTTGTTATGAAACAGAGACCGAGAAACGACTACCAAACATAATGAACTCCTAAAAACTAATACACAAACAATTTGTATCATTGTTGGCTTCACTTTTTATACGATGTGTTGAAGAATAGGATAGAGCGAATTACAGGTTTATTTGCACCCCCAGTACAGCCACTGCTTAGAATAGGACCGTCGGTCAGCTACTGCCTCCCACTGTGCAGTGGGCCAGCGATGCCGCTGCCCACCCAAAATATCGTACATCTTCAATCTCCCCCCCCCCCCCCCCCCCAGTTAAAGGTACAATTAACGTAACTAAAGACATTAGCTTAAAAAAAATATACACAATTCCTGTGGCGCAGCAAAATAATATAAAAAAATGACACCAGACAAAAAGTTCATATCCTTAAAAAAAAACTGGAATAACAAAACTACCTAGAAGAAGAAAAAGAAAAAAACATGATGTTACAGCTGCAAGCACTAACTCCGACCATGCAGTTATCCCACATTACATTACATAGTCCTGCAACCGTACAGGGTACCCACGCGCCCGACGAGGGTGGGTGGTAGTCGTATTGTCGGTAGCATGGCTAATGTCCCGGATTGTGCTACCAGGTCCCGGTGTCCCTGCTCCGGCTGCACCATCCTGCCCTGAACTTGGTGGTGGAGTCGCAGTGATGAGCGTCTGCGCTTGCCGCAGGTGGCGCCTGTTGCGTATGGAGATCCGGCCACTGCCTATCAGCCTCACTGCGTACTGCCGGTAGGGGCGGGACTCAACTATGATTCCGGTTCTGTCCCACAATTTGCTGTCTGCGTCTTGTATCCACACTCGTGTACCAGGCTCTAATGGTGGGAGCTGACGATGCACTCCTCCTCTCGCTTGAGGAAGTTCGTCCTGGGTCCTCGCCATTGCTCGCTCTCTCTGACTCAGGTTCTTCTTCCAGTGCTGGTCGACCCTGTAGTGTTGTTTTGCCACGGGAACGCCATCCCGCAGCTGTCGGCCGGTGGCGAGCTGTGCTGGAGACTTGTTCACGTCCCTCAGCGATGTGTTGAGGTATTGCAGGTGGGCCTTTGATGCCCGGTCATTGTCCAGGCTGCCCCCGGGGCCAGTGTTACTCCTGAGGAGCCTCTTTGCAGTTTTAACAGCTACTTCTACCCTGCTGTTGGATTGAGAGTAGTGCGCCGAGGAAAGCCGCACCTTGACCCCCCAGGTCCTAAGGAAAGTGGCCATCTCGCTGCTGGCCAAGCTGGTGCCGCCATCCGTGGAAATTTCTTCTGATGCCCCCCATCTTGCGAAGAACCTCCTCAGGCGGGTGATGATCTTGCTTGAGCTGGTGTCACTCGGGAAGTGGGCCAGCTCCAACCAGCCAGTGAGGTGGTCAGCATAGGCAAGGTAAGATTTCCCTTCCAGCTGAAACATATCCGCGACTACCTGCTGGAAGGGGTAATCTGGCGGTGGCGTGATAACCAGCGGCTCCGGAGGTAGGGAGGGTGTGTGCTTCTCACAATCCTGGCACAGGTTACGATGGTGCTGCAGGTCCCCCTACATGCCCGGCCAGTAAACCGACTGCCTAGCCCTACGTAGCATGGAGTCGAGGCTCTGGTGTCCAGCATGGAGATTAGAGGCGACACGGTGGCGGAGCGGAGCTGGGACTACAAGGCACACACTCCCACCACCGAACGTGTAGGTGACCAGGCTCCCGACCACTGCCAACCTGTCCCTCACCGTAAAGTATGGACGCAAACAAGGTGCTTCTTGTGTTTTGTGCTTGTACTAGTCTCCCGACATCACCTTGTTGAACAGCAGTTGATATGCTGGGTCCTCCGTTGCTGCCTTGGCCACCATCTCTTCGTCCATGGTAACAGGGCCGTCATGTTCCAGTGCTACTGCCATCACTGGGCACACTGCAGCCGCTATTTCCTCCTCCTGGTCCATGTCATCCACGTCTGGTGCCGCCATGAGAGCAGGGAATCGCGATAAGGAGTCAGCCGCGTTATTCCGCTTGCCCGGCAGATACTTTATCGCAAACCGGTAGTGCAGCGTCTTCTCCTTCAGGTGGAGCAGCCTGGGGTTCATCACCTTCACGAGGGACCTGTCCTTGAACAAACCCACTAAGGGGCGATGGTCCGTCACCACAAGGAGGTTGGGGCATCCTAGGAGAAACAGCCTGGCCTTGCGCAGACACCATGCTATCGCCAGAGCTTCTCCCTCGACTGCCGAATACCCTGCTTCTGTTGGACTCAGGTGGCGGCTGCCGCAGAGGGCCAGGCGCCATTCCCCCCTGCAGCAAAACGGTGTATCCGGTGAAGCACAGGAGCAGTGTTGCTGTAGGATCATAAATCCTAGCCCTTCTTTGGACCAGTCCGTCACGACTGCCGTGGGCCTGGGCTTGTTGTAATAGACCAGCCCATCCTTCGCCAACTGGCAAAGGGTGGCCTGCGCCTGATCGAACTTCTGGCGTAGTTGGCCGTCCCAGTAGACACGCTTGCCCGCTGGCCTCTTGAGGAGCTCTAGGAACGGCTCCATGACAGGTGCAGTGGCCAGGAATGGCGCCAGTTGGTTAACCATGCCATGCCAGGATCTGATGTCAGTGATGGTAGATCGGTCTGGCATGGCAAACTCCCTGATGGCTGCCAAGTGCTCTGATGTGGGCTGGTAGTGCTCCCATCCTCTTGTTTGTTTCTCTTGTTTGTTTTGTTTAGAGGATAATGCCTCAGAGCCATAGTGATCTACCGCTGCTGCATATTAGTGTTGGCCGAAGCCACCACCCCGGGTAGGGGGGTTACAAATCCCCGGCTGGCACCCGGTACCCATTCACTGCTGGGTGGACAGGGGCTAGGGATTTAAGAAAGACCACCCATCTATCTTTCGCTCCGCCCGGGGATCGAATCCGGGACTTCTCGGTTGTAAGCCGAGCGTGCTAACCACTACACTACAGAGTTCCCATCCCAGATGGAAACCCACGAATTCTGCCTCCCTGCGGCAGAACCTAAATTTTTCTGGTTTCAAGGTGATTCCTGCTCTGGCACATGTGTCCAGAAACTCGTAAGTATGCCAGAACGCGTCCTCCACACAAGTGTCGTAGAGTAGCGTGTCATCTATGCACTTGTATTTGCGCAGGATGGATGGAATCATCAAAGCGCTTGGTGTATGCGTCAGACGCCGAACAGTGCCCCATGGGCGTCCTCCGGTATTTGAAACGACCCCAGGGCGTTATGAAGGTGGTAAGGCGTCGACTTTCCGCATCCAGTTCCACCTGATGGAACCTTCAAAAGGCATCGGCGACTGTCTTGTAAGTGTGCACAGGCACCCCAGAAACCATGTCGAAAGGTGCGGCTGTGTGGTGCGTCTCCCTCTTACAGCATGCGTTTAGGCGTTGGAAGTCCACGGTGCGTCCTGGATGACCGGTCTTTTTCGCCACCACCACCATCCTTGCGTACCAATCTGTGGCCTCGCCGGCAGGGACCGGCTCAATGACGCCCCTACTGATGTCCTTTTCTAACTGTGCCTTCACTTTGACCTCCCAGTGCTTCGGAACGGTTGCAGGGGTGTGACAGGCGTATGGGGCAGCACCTGGCACGAGGTGGATGTGGTGGGGAGGCCCCGCCATCACTGGAAGGGGGGACCTGGTTGTGTTGAAGGTGGTTGACGAAAAGTGCTGTAGCAACCACTCCTCCAGCGGGGGAAAGGGCACCTCAGTGGGCTTGGGCGACGCCTGGTGACTCACGCCCCCCTGAAAGCTTTCGCTGCATGCCGCTCCCACCACAGGCTGGGTGCGTAGTGGAAAGTCTTCTGGCACCAGGCCGAGGCCCTTACAGGCTCCCAGGGAGAGGTACAGGGTCTTTGCTGAAAGCACAAAGTACACCTCTTGCTTGGTTGACATGTTTCCAGCGATGATGTGGCAACTAGCAGAATCCAAGCACTGCAATCGTATGTTCGCTACGTCCCTTAGGTGCCCGCACTCTCTTAGTTCCCTGGCCTTTAAACCCAGTTTCTGCATAAGCGCGGTGCCTGCCACGCACACCATAACACCTCTGTCGGCTACGGTCATAACCCTCGCAGCACCGGTGCCGTGTTCCCCCTTCACTGTCACTTCCAACCGTGGCTGGAGAGAGAGCTGTGTCGCGGCCGCCGTTACAGCTCCCGTCACAATAGCAGTATCCTTGCGGCTGGCCGCTTTACCCCTACAGCACCTTTTAAAGTGGCCCATTTTCAAACACTTAAAACACTGGGTACCACTTGCTGGACAGCGGCCTTTACCAGGGCCATGTGCCGTGCCACAATTGAAGCAGCTCGCGTGAGGTGCTTGCTGGAGCTGGGTTGGGACGCGGGTAGCGGCCACGCATTCTTCTTGCTCGTTGTCTGTGGAGGCGCGGCTTGATGTCGACGCTACCACGCTGCCAGCTCCACGACACCATACACCCGCATCGCGCACTGCCGCCTCATGAGCAAAACACTTCTGCCGTAACTGATTTACACTGTTAAAGCTAGGGCACCCCTGAAACACTTCCTTTTTCAGAGCTGGATCACTGAGGCCTACCATGACCTTACGGAGCAGCATGTAGTCCGACAGGTCTGTATCACACGTGGGGCACCGAAACTGGCTCTCCACCGCCTCTGCTGTGCACTTCTGAAAGTAATTCTTCATGGGTTCACCCTCACCTTGCCTGCTGCTGAAATAACTGCTCCACCGTACGGCTTGGTTAGTAGACTGAAGCACTAACTCACCAATGGCGTTCAGGGCCTGTTCCGGTGACAGCGTTTCCCAACTGCCACCCGGGTGTCTTGTGTCAATGGCTTGTTGTAGTCTTGGGACGCAGTTCAGGCGTAAGTGGATGACGGCCACTGCTGGCGTCCACTCGTTCAGCTTCATACATGCCTCCATCGACTTCCTCCACGTCCGGAAAGCTGCCGCCGTCATGTCTGCCTCACATTTCGGCGGCGAAGCCACAGTCTTCTGGCCACCGTGTCCAGGGTTACGTGCGGGCTTGGGGTCACGGCTACGTGGGCGTGTGGAGATATAATTAGCCAGTCCATCACCTCCTGCACGCCGAAGCTAGGCCCGGGGCGGCCGGCTGGTGTAGGACGCCGGGAAGCACCGGCTGTGTCTTGACGACGTCTGGAGGTAGGTGTGGTGAATCTTGGTCTGGAAGCGGCCATGATGAGCGACACAAGTTGTTCGAGAACTCACTTCGCCATATACTATGTGTTGAAGAATAGGATAGAGCGAATTACAGGTTTATTTACAGTACCAGCCACTGCTTAGAATAGGACCGTCAGCGACTGCCTCCCAGTGATAGGGTGGTCTGATATGGGACTGGTAACAGGAAGGTTCGACGGTTTTGCGTTTTCGACGACACCTACGAAACTTCCAACATAGTGTTGGAAGGAATTAGATGAACCTTCCAAGTCAGTACCGTCGAACCCTCTCATTCATTCCCTTCATAATATTTCAGGCCTTTCATTATGCGCAATTTAACATAAGTGAGGAATTTTTATGATTTATCTTTTGCTGCAAAGTAAATATAACTCAAACAAAAAACAAAAAAATCGCCCTACATTTAGCTCAGTTTCTGTAAAATCGCCCTACGGCCCTACAAGCCATGATATGATGCTGAAACGCCCTACGCGTAGGGCGATCGCCCTACGGTTGGCAACATTGCCTCCCACTGTGCAGTGGCACAAAGCCGTCTCTATGTAGAAAGCCTGCGTCTGGGAGGCGAGATGGACGTTGACGTCATATCAGAGTCACCTCCACGACCACAAGTCATCATGAAATCGGGTAATTTCCTACCTAATATATGTTTATCAGTATAAAAGATATACTGTTATCTTCGGAAATGTTTGTTCTATAATATTATCAAATAAAAAACCGTAAAACACACTAAAGAAATGCCATTCTGAGACTCAAGAAATATGCATGAACTTAAACTCTTCGCCATTTAATATTTTGCTCATAAACATTTTACATGGAGGATATCAATAGAAGCGGAATTTAATTAGCTTTCCATTGATATATTTAGCTTTCTGATAAATGAATTAAAACCATACATAAATTAGCGTTAACTAAATAAATAACATCATCAATCGGGAAAAATTACCCGATTTCACGATCTTTTTAGTTAGTTAACTCTAATTTATGCATGCTGCTAATTCATTTTTCAGATAACGAAATATATCAAGGGAAAGCTAATTAAATTCCGCTTCTATTGATATTCTCCATGTAAAATGTTTTTGAGCAAAATATTAAATGGCGAAGAGTTTAAGTTCATGCATATTTCTTGAGTTTCATAATGGCATTTCTTTAGTGTGTTTTACGGTTTTTTATTTGATAATATTATAGAACAAACATTTCTGAAGATAATAGTATATCTTTTATACTGATAAACATATATTAGGTAGGAAATTACCCGATTTCATGATGTTATGTATTTAGTTAACGCTAATTTATGCATGCTGCTAACTCATTTATCAGATAACGAAATATATCAATGGAAAGCTAATTAAATTCCGCTTCTATTAACATTCTCCATGTAAAATGTTTTGCGAGCAAAATATTAAATGGCGAAGAGTTTAAGTTCATGCATATTTCTTGAGAGTCTCATAATGGCATTTCTTCAGTGTGTTTTACGGGTTTATATTTGATAATATTAAGGAACAAACATTTCTGAAGATAACAGTATATCTTTTATACTGATAAACGTATATTAGGTAGGTAAACTTGTCATCGCGGTGGCCTCGTACAGACTCCGTCCGTGACGTCATCAATCTCAGGCGCAGGCTTTTACATACAGAAGGCTTTGGCAGTGGGCCAGTGATGCCACTGCCCACCCAACATATCGTACATCTTCCACTTTTTCAATTATATGAGTCAAGAGGCACAATATTAAGTTTATAAAAGAGAAAAAAACCTAATTAGACTGTCATTGCAAAAGGAATCTTATATTAATAACAAGTTAGCTTCTGCATAAGCTCCTTCTACTCATCATGAAAAAATAAAGGCGCTATAGGCTCGAACGTAGAAATAAAAAAAAATAAAAAAAACCCCCACAAAATTAGTCATATTTCCTTCGACACTGGAGTTTTAAGTAGAGGTAAAAAAAATGCAAGTAATACCAAAACAAGTGACGCAGTTGAGTCCTCATCAGTAGACTCATACATTCCCCGTAAACACAAACAAACAACAGACGTACGTTATTCTCCTCACATTGGGGAAAATAATGACCAAATTATTTTGGTACATTTACATAGTTGAAAACATTCAGTTAAGTCTAAAACCCACTCCGGTGATACAGAGGACGCCCCTAAGTTATTTATATCCGCCGGCAAAAGATAGTGACAAAACCTTTCCTCATTCAGGCAAAACCTACCCAACACAACGCTATTGCCTTCACCCACTCCACTCTATCCTATCCCATTCCCAGTACCTCCTCCAGTGTACAATCCAACACCAATATAAAATTTGAGGTAGGTAATCAAAACACATTTGAGGAGAATGCCATATGCTCTTACGTTTTCGCAAATCAGTGATAGTAGTTACAGTGGTAGTAGTTGTTGTTATTGTTGTGGTAGTTGTTGCTGTTGTTGTTGAAGGAGTGTTGGTGTTGTTCGGTGAAGGGTCAGAGTAAGGGGTGAGGACAGGTGTTCAGCTCTATCTACACTGTAAACACAGAATAGCTGAAATCTTATCATTATGACAAGATCGGCCTTCTTCATTATAGCCTGACAAGAAAACTCGTCACACTGACAAGATCTCTTTCTCATTTTCTTTTGCACATGACAAGTTCTAATCTTGTCATGAAATCTTGCCCTGATATTCAACGTACTCGTGAATTTTTTTTCTTCATGTAATTCAATAACTTACTTTGTACAAACTTAATTGAAATATTTTCAATTTATACAAAGTATTTTTTTCTAATCAAATGGTCCATCTCTCTATCCATCAATCTATCTAACTCTATATATCCATCTATCTGCCAATCTTAATCTATATGTCTATGCTCACACGCACGATCTTCTGCGACTTCGAGGGATTTCTGCAAGGACTATTGGTTTGATAACTGGTCTGTATTCTGGGACTGAGAGTGCTGTGAAGTGTGGGGCAGGTGTATCCAACTTCTTCCCTGTGAATACAGGAGTGAGGCAAGGGTGCGTCCTTGCCCCATCACTTTTCAACGCTTGCATGGACTGGGTATTGGACAAGGTTGTAGATCAAAGTGATTGTGGAGCATCCGTCGGCAACACCAAGATCACTGATCTTGTTTTTGCCGATGATGCAGTAATCTTTGCTGAGTCGCTGGAGGTCCTGGTGATGGCTCTCGAGTCGCTGCACGAGGAGGCAAAGCCTTTGAGACTTGAGGTCTCCTGGCTCAAGACCAAGGTCCAGGTGTTTGGAGACTTACTAGATGAAGCAGTACAGTCTGTTCATGCGTGTGGCGAGGACATTGAGATCTTGGAAAGTTTTACATACCTTGGTAGCGCAGTCCATAATGACGGCGGGTCACGTCAAGAAGTCTTACGGCGGATTGGCATAGCCCACGGTGTTATGGACTCGCTCAGCGAGAGTATTTGGCATTGTCGGTACCTGTGCAGAAGGACAAAGATCCGGATCTTCAAGTCGCTTGTGATCCCTGTCTTACTCTATGGTTGTGAGACATGGACACTAAATAGTGACTTGAAGAGACGAATCAATGCCTTTGGTAATAAGTGTCTTCGCAGAATCATGGGGTATCACTGGGATGATTACGTGTCAAATCAGCGATTGCACCGTGAGACTGAGTCGAGGCCTATTATCTGCATAGTCCGTCAGCGCCAACTTCGGCTATATGGGCATGTGGCACGCTACCCTGAAACCGATCCTTCCCATCGGGTTGTATCTGTAAGAGGCAATCCGGCGTGGAGGAGGCCAAGGGAGGGCCCACAAGGCTCGTGGCTGGGGCAAGTTGATGTTTCTTGTCGAGAGCTGCTTGGTATGGGAAAGGAGCCTGCATGGGAACTCGCGCGTGGTGACCCCCGGGAGTGGCGTCGTAGGGTGGGCGAGGCGACGCGCCCCCCAGCGTATGCCCCCAATGATTGATTGATTGACACGCACGCGCGCGTGCACACACAGCACACACACACACACACACACACACACACACACACACACAACACACACACATATATAATAATGTATAGTATATATATAATAGATATATATATATATAATATAATAATATATAATATATATACAATATATTCATCATTCTCATTTCTCTCTCTCTCCCTCTCTCTCCTCTCTCCTCTCTCCTCGTTCCCTTCTCCTCTCTCTCCCTCTCTCCCCTCTCTTCTCTCTCTCTCCTCTTCTTCTCTCTCTCTCCTCCTCTCTCTCTCCTCTCTTCGCCTCTCGCTCTCTCTCTCCGTCTCGTCTCTCTCTTCCTCGTCTTTTCTCTCTAAATATAATATAAAAATATATATATAAATAAATATATATATATACTA
>JACEEZ010014952.1:100000-127500 GCA_016584305.1 Chionoecetes opilio
CTAGCTCCTGTTTCCTGGTTTACCTGTCGCAAGTGATTTATGTGTATAGCTTACTGTAATTTGGTGATGGTTATGGATAATTATTGATGACATTGCTACGGCAATAAAGTTGTACAGAGGGTCTGACACGTGTATTTCTCCTACGTGTCCTGGGTAGCTATTGCTACAAGTGTGCCCCGCCTCGTACCGCATTCGCCTGCCCACCTGTCAGCCGCCGAGTGCTCTGCTCTGCCCCGCCCAGCTAGGAGAATTATTACCCTAACCCACCGGATCTTAACCCACCTGAGGGGCGTGGGTATATACATAGAGGGCGTAAGCCAAGAGAGAAAAAGGAAGAACTGTCAAGTATTTAACTTGGAGCTCGTCCCTTGCTTAAATGTCAAGCTCGGTCGCGAGGGTGAGAGAAGAAAGTCCGTACAGAGATGTCATTATTGGTGAAGAACTCTGCGGCACCACTTTGTCATGTTTCACTAACTCTGTAGACTCTGAAGCAATTGTTTTGGTATTTCTATTTCTATTATTATTGTTGCTATTATCAGTATTATTTTCATCATCATTATCTTAAACGTTATCATCATTATCATTGTTACAATTCTTGTTATTATTATTATTGTAATTATCATCAATATGATTTTTACTATCATTATTTTAATTTTAATTAAATTACCATTATTACTATATATCATTAAAAGTATCATTATTATCATCATTATTACTATTATGTTATTATCATCATTAATGTTATTATTTTTGTTAATATTATCAATATTTTTATTATTATTAATATTGTGCATATTACACATATCATGAATATTGTGAATATTATGAATGTTATGAATATTGCTAAAATTGCTAATATTATATATATATAATGCATATTATGAAGATCATTATCAGTTATTATCATTATTATTATTATCATTATTATTATTATTATTATTATTATTATTATTATTATTAATATGTGGCCAGAGCGTTATCTACTTGTGATAAATCTATCTATCTATCTAAATCTATCAATAGTGGGAGATTCCTCAGGGTTCTTTCCTATCACCCACTCTTTTTCTATTATTCATTAATAATTTTCAAAGTCTAACTCAAAGCCCTATCCACTCCTACGCTGATGATTCTACCCTGCATTTTTCAACGACGTTCATTTGACGTCCAACTCAACAGGAACTAAGTGATTCACGGAGATATGCCACTGAGCGCCTAACTTCTGATATTTCTATAATTTCTGATTGGGGCAGAGCAAACCTTGTTTTGTTCAATGCCTCAAAAACCAAATTTTTTCACCTATCTACTATATACTACAAGAAAACCTACCAGACTACTATCCCCTCCTCTTTAATTACACGCAACTGTCTCCCTCTTCTACAATGAACATTCTTAGACAATCCTTTACTAAAAATCTGAACTGGAAATCTCACATCTCATCTCTTGCTGAAATAGCTGCTAAGAAGTTAGGTGTCCTGTGGCGTCTGGGTCCATATTTTCCTCGCTCCCAGGTGCTTGCTCTGTACAGGGGCCTTATCCGCCCATGTATGGAGTATGTCTCACATGTTTGGGGGGATCCACTCATAAAGCTCTCCTAACTAAGTGACTAAAATAGGAAGGAAATAACGGCACAGCATACAGGGTACGCGTGTTGCAACTGTCTCTCGTGTTTTGATACTGACGCTGTGTGACGTGTTGGATCTGTTGATTGTGGGCAGTATTGCTACATGAAAAATGACCCTTTTAACTAGCTTTTGAGCGATGTTTTATCCATAGTTCTAACCAACAGATAACGAATACTGCTGAAACTCTACTATAAAATATAAGTAGTTTCATAACATAAGCAAATTAGTATATTGAGATTTGACAGGAACTAAAGACAACAGCGAGGGTATGTATGCCTCTTGAGAGCAGACGTTTGAATGGGAACTATCGCACCTGACTCCACTGAATCACTGGCTCGTTTTTGTGTTGTGACGCAAGAGGTTTAAAAATATAAACTTTTACTTTAAAAATGTACACAGTAAACAACACATTGAAATAGTAGAATTTATTCAATTATCATCAAGATCATATTACTCATAATCCCCTTACTTGCAGCATCAACACGTATTATCTATCAAAGATTAGCATAATCAGTAATCATAAAGTTAAAACCAATAAGAGATAAAAGGATTGCTCGTTCATTTTTTCTAGCATACTTCATCAGTTCTTTATAGTCAAAGTTTGCCAGTCGACGGATCTTTTTCTCGCATGTTTTGCCTTGTTAGTCAATATATTTACTTACAAGTTCAAACGTGATTGGTGACAAAATAATGTTGATGCACTTGGCTCTTGTCCAGTTTTCACGTAAAGGCAAGCCATTCATCTGGTCCAGTGGTAGGTATGTTAGAAAATAAACTGAGTGTTTATTGTTCTGATTATTGTATACATACACTATACAATGTATAACTTTACTCAATACTTACATCGTCTCAACGAATTGATCAGGATTTTAAAATGAAACATCAGTTCAGGAGTTTGACTTATAATTCGTGGATTTTTTTTAAATGGCGACAATAATTGCATCACTTATTTACAAAGCAGTAATCTGTGCAATAAAAATCTTTGTTTCTATATTAGATATCAGTATAAAATAAAACTGTCCTCTTCATGACGTCACATGGAACTAGTATAGAGTCTGTACCGGAACGGAAACGAGTCACCGAGTTGAATGCTAAAACCGAAAAAAATACCTAAAAAGTAAGTCAAAAAGCTCTCACGACTAGAACACCAAGGAGTAGCACAATCTTTTTTTTCAACCTATCATCGTCTTCAAGCCATGAGGGTATGTCCTACACCAGTAGCTGATTGTTGCATACAATGATATGGTACAGTACGTCACTTGCCCTAGCCGACACACCACCTCCAGGACCAGGTAGTCACAGCATGATGCGCCTCACAGTGATCTTGATGACGGTGCGGCGCAACCCTGTTTGTCCTTCCTTAAGAGTACTTGCCGCACTGAGCTGATTACTACTAAGGTAACGTGACTGGCGGTGACCGAGGCAGACCTGGGAGATGACAGTGCGGCTGCGAAGGGCGTGACGGAGTGGCGGTATAGTTGGCAAAGTCGCTTGGATAGGGTGGAGTGGAGATGAGTAGATGAATGGGGTTGGAAATATGAAACTGAGGCTCCATGTAGAGCTAGTGCGGTTGTAAGGCTTGTTGCACACAACAAGTATACTGTGAGTGGGGAAGTATACTCCACTCCAACCTGGAGTGGAGTATTCTGTGGTTGGGGAAGGACCGAGAGGGATATGTGGTGTGGTTTGGAGCAGGACTGGGTGAGGGTAACAGAAGATTGATGTGGCTGTGGAAGAGTCGAGCATTTATGTTTTACATACCAGGATGTGATATGGTGGTCACCTGGAGTGTGTGTGCGTGTGTGTGTGTGTATGTGTGTGTGTGTGTGTGTGTGTGTGTGTGTGTGTGTGTGTGTGTGTGTGTGTGTGTGTGTGTGTGTGTGTGTGTGTGTGTGTGTGTGTGTGTGTGTGTGTGTGTGTGTGTGTGTGTGTGTGTGTGTGTGTGTGTGTGTGTGTGTGTGTGTGTGTGTGTGTGTGTGTGTGTGTGTGTGTGTGTGCGCGTGCGACTGTGTGTGTGTGACTATTATGCTTCCATTGCACACTCTGTTCATGCTCCTCACACCAAACAGCCTTCCTTCCTTCTTTCCTTCCTTCCTTCGCCCGTAGAAGTACACAGGACGATTTTACATCTTTTTTACAGCATTTTCTCTTCCTGAGGTAAACAACGACACGCACAATGTATACCAATAACATTTAGCGCATTATGTCTTTGTATAGTATCTCCTGAAGGCTTAAACTTAAACGTCAAATCAAACTTTACATACATTATATTGGGGTTTTAACATCCCAAAGGATTAGTGAGAGAACTTAGGATTAAAATCAACGTGTTTTCCTCTATTAATCTCCTGAAAAGTATTAAGTCATCGAACTCGTCTTGGAGAAGTGAAAAAAAAATGTAAGTTTGTAAGGACGACGGTGGGAGGTAGAGCTGCACTAATATGAGAAGAGGAGGCATTAACGTCAAAATACTGAGGCTAGAGGTGTAAAATACCGCTTATAATGTATTCCATATTATGCCGCGTGTCGTGCCTCACGCCTCCGCAGCTTCCAACTCAGCCCCTTGTCCTCCCATCATCTTACGCCCCCCCTCCCTTTCCTTCCTTCCTCAGCGGAGAAAGGCGAAGGAAAGTCTCTCTTTACATGACGTGCCATGTGGGTCCCTTACTCCACAATATGAGATGGCAATATGTCAAATACTGGTGACCTGATGTATTAAGTAGTAATGGTTATGTTTCTCCCTTTCTCTCCCTTCCTACTTCCCTCCTTATGCACTTTATCAGCCCGCCCGTATATTTGTCACGTTCCTTCCCTCGTGCATTCCCTCCCTTCCCTCCTTCAGCCTGCCGCGGAGGGAGCTGTGGTGAGCGTGAGGAGACGTGAAGCAGCCGTCGGACGACACATCCAAAACACACGTAACTTTGCTCGAAACTAAAAGTGATAATACATATAAATAGAAAATTAATCTTCGCGTTTCATGGTATGTACAGATTAATGCTCCTATCTAGTCCTCGCATGTAGGTATTAAATAAGGCTATGTTTGGGAAATGCTAATATTTGTATGTCACGCCGACGTATATATAGGTGACAGACGAAGAATTATGGAAAAGACAAATTGACACATTAATTTGTTCTTTATGATGATTGATGGAAGGATATGCAAGAGTCTGTGAGGCGTCGAGGCTTCCGGCAGATCACTCACCACGGACGCCAAGATATGCTAAGAGTGATATGTTGAGATGGTTGGCTGCAGGCGAACAGGACCCGGGAAATGTTGGCAAGGTGTGCAGTCTTTTCAAAGATTCCGAATGATTAATAAATAGGAGCAAAACATAAAGTTATAATAGTACAAATAATAATAATGATGATATATGTAGTGTAGCGCCTTTTTAAAAACCTATCCCCCTGAAATATGTTCTTTGTTACATTCTGAACAACTAACTACGAATGTGAGAAATATCGAGAAAGCTTATTGTTCACCTGTGTTATGTGTACCAATCCATGAATCTTCAAGAGTTCCCAGCGTCCCCAACCCCCTCCCTCCCCCCACCAAGGATCGCGTACATTTTTGGTTAATTTGTTCAGTATTTTTTTCTCCTTTTCGTGGGAAAACGCTGGAGCGGGAACCCTGTCGCCTAACACAGCAAATCTCGATCACAAGGAAACGCTAAGTGAACTTGTTTTCCAGCATCACAAGCTTTATAAAATCCTCCAATAATGTTCCCCTAAATCCGTGTTTTGTCCAACCGACTGGACTTGGAAAATATTTGTGGAGAGATGAGACTGTCCCATCTCTCATGTTTCCCTTTCTTTGTCCCTCTTTAATCTCTTTTTTTTTCTCTCTTCATATATCTCGCTTTCACTCTCTCCCCCTCCCTCTCCCTCTCTCTCCTCAGCGTCAGACACCACAGTGAGGGAGCGACCACGCGTCCTGCCAACAAAGCGACTCTTCCATCACTGACGGAAGTGGAAACATGAAATAACTTATTTTTCTCTCGTAATTGCTGTCAGACTCGCCGTTGTCCGCTCACCACACCGAGCACTTCTTATCTGGGTTCATCCTACTCCCGACGGGACAGTTGTAGGATTTTGCGAAGTCTATGGAGTTGGAGAGAGGCCCAAGGACACGTATGGGGCCAAGGGAGTGCACAGAGGAGCGGATCTTGGAGAGGGCGTCTTCGGGCCTCATCGTGCCGCACCAGATCCGGGCGTAGTTGAGGAAGAAAAGCTGGTCGTGGGTGAGCTTGATGCCCGGTAGCAGCTTCTCCTCCCCGTTCCTCTCCACCCACTGCCTGTAAGCCTGTAAGGGCGGCATGGGCTCAGCGCTAAGGGACAGGGAAGGGATAAGATGCTTGGATCCTATCTAGACTATTCCCACGTTTGTATCAACAGAGAGGTTATTAATAACACTAATTGCCACCACGCCAAGATGAATTCAAACAGCAGTGAGTGGGTCTCGAGCACAGGGACACTACACGGGAACCGAATCCTCTACCACTGAGCCATTTATTATATTGATTATTATTATTTGATTATAATAACAGGTTTACTATTTCTTTTTAGTATTGGGAGATTGAATATGCTTTATAAATTCATGTGCATATCAATCATGAATAAACTATATGTTGTGTTCTTCTATCATAAAGAATATTGATCAGAGAGTTTAGAATGGGAGGGATAAGTACGGAAACACATAAGGAGTGAATACCATCCTGCAAACCCCTCACAGCTCACTCAGGTATGCAAACTAAATTATGAAACTCACTTATCTAATCTGATTTGCTTAGCTGAGTCACCTTCGCACACTCCCTCTCTTCCTGACCGACCCTCCTTCCCTCCCTCTTACCTTAATATCAATACGTCTTCTCTCCTTCCTTAATTAATCTTCCATCCTTCACCTTCTATCTTACTATTCATGAATTTACCCCACATCTCTCTCTCTCTCTCTCTCTCTCTCTCTCTCTCTCTCTCTCTCTCTCTCTCTCTCTCTCTCTCTCTCTCTCTCTCTCTCTCTCTCTCTCTCTCTCTCTCTCTCTCTCTCTCTCTCTCTCTCTCTCTCTCTCTCTCTCTCTCTCTCTCTCTCTCTCTCTCTCTCTCTCTCTCTCTCTTTTTCTGACTCACCTACCGTCCCCTTCCCTTTTGCCATGACTCACCCTGTAGGCCTGTTTGATGCCTCCGTTATCTGCAATGTTTTCTCCCTGTGTCATCCGCCCGTTGATGAATTGGTTCACTTGGTCCACCTTGTAGCCGGAGTATTGGTCGATGATGCATTGCGCTCGTTCCCTGTGCGTGGGGGAAGGATGTTAGTAAGGGGAAGGGGCAGAGGACGGACATACAACAGAGGACAGATAAAGGTATTATTTGTATTTTTAAGGTTTCATATTTTTTATTTGCGACATAATTACTATCATTGCCGAAATAACGTAGCATTTTAGTATATATTATCAAGGACATCTAAACCCTATTACCCAGATTAGCTCAAGTTTACACATGGTTACTAAGTGTCTTATCTAAAGTGGAGTGCATGAAGCAACGCAGCTATTAACACTTCTCTTATAGTGTGAAGGGAGATTTTTGTTACCAATGTGAAGTTACAACAACAAGAATGCTTCCTTTATCCTCAACACTACATATATAGTGATGAGATCCACTACTATACAGCAACATGTTATTCTGAGCCTCTTCATCTCAGCCAATTGTGAAGAGTAATTGAAAGCCAAAGATTAACATTGCTTCTTAATTGAGTGAATTGGAGGGATGAATGTTACTTGATGCTTTTATTTTGTTTCTTTTTCTCTTTATCCTTCTACTCTCTTATAAGTCTATTTTACATTTCTTCCTCCTTCTTCTTTTTCATATTTTCGTTCTTCTTCTTCTACCTCCTTCTTCCTTTCTTCTTCTTCATCCATCTCCTCATCCCTTTTCTCTTTTCCCTGTTACTCATCATGTTTCTTCTCCATCTCTTATTCCTTCTTTTTCTTCACGCACTCCCTTAGTTCCTCTAACGCCATACAGACAAACGCAGCACACACAAAACACGTACCTGAATGTTGTGTGTGTGTGTGTGTGTGTGTGTGTGTGTCCTCACCTGAACGCCTGGATGGTCCTGTTGTTCCACCACTGCTTCAGGTTGCCTTCCTTGTCGAACTGGCGGCCCTTATCGTCGAAGCCGTGCGTCATCTCGTGCCCGATCACCACCCCGATGCCGCCGTAGTTGAGGGACTTCGGCAGGTGTTGCGAGTAGAAGAGCGGCTGCAGGATACCCGCCGGGAACACTGCAGAAGGAGGAGGAGGAGGGGGTGAAAGGTAAAGGTGTTGATGATGTCTGGTGAAGCCTTACCATAGTGTTAATCTCTATTTGGCTTTTTTTTTATTACTTTATAAATAAGGGTGTGCGAAGTGAATATCGACTACGACAAGAGGAGAAAGTGCAAATGCAGTTTTCAGCTATTTTTTTCGTGTGTTACTTCTAACTAAGTCTAAATATTAAGCCATTTATGTAGATTTTCAAGCATGAAGAATAGCTTGCAATGAATCGGACACAAGCTGTGGGATATGTAGTGACGGGTTGGTAGAATATAATTTAAAAGTTCTCGTAAATAAACGAAAAATATAGATAAAAGTAAAATTGCATGATAATTATACTACACACACACACACACACACACACACAACACACACACACACGCCTGACCTGCCTGAACGTCTCAGTCGGTTATGGCGTCCGGCACCATTCTGTAGTCCGGCGTTCGATTCCCGAACCCGCTCATTCCGGGGGATATTTCCGATGAGAAATTCGGACGGTTACTGTTCCCTTGAACAAGGGGATGGGGGTGTGTGGTGTGTGACGCCCCAGCATTACCCAAAGATCGGTGATAGTGAGCTCCAAGCTCGCACCGGGATGGTGAAACTGGCGATCGCGAGTCTGACTCGCGTGATCAAGACCATGGGTGAATGACACACACACACACATATATACGTAGATATAATACGCAACAGTACATCCCCACAAACCCGAGGTCAGGTAGACGACATACGATACCTAACAAGACGGAGGAAAAGCAGCACAACAAGGTAACGAGACAGTCGATCGTGGTCGATGGTCAGCTGTCCTTGTCTCTAATCATGTGTGTGTGTGTGTGTGTGTGTGGGACGGTGTATGATAACATGTCGTTCCTTTCCTCCTAAGCCAGCGCCAAGCCATCAATGCCCCCACCTCCCGTGACCCTTATCCCTGTCAGCAGCACACGGAGAAACACAGCCTTGACGCGGATCAACATTAAGCCTGCGGGGGAATCTAATCAGCCCTTGTGACAGGCCTGTCATCCCACCGTTCAGGATACCGTAACCTTAGAGGGCTGACGCGGCGAGGGTGAGGCAACGCAGCGTAATGTAGCAGCGACTCGCCAGACACAGACAGACACTCAAGGCGGATCCCAAGACACGCTTAGTGGCAGTCATAGCAGGATGGAGAGAGGTGATTAAAGAAGAGTAACTTGTATTGGCTGCTGCAAGGCACTGTGTAGGTCAGGACAGAGTAAAATGGAGTGGTGGATAAGAACACGGAAAGTAGCTTAGGTTAGGGGAGGAACTATGGTGAATATGGGGCAAGATAGGCCCGAGGTAGGGATGGGATGAGGAAGGGCAAAGTTAAGAAGGCAGTAAAGGCCATTTAATTATTTAAGACTGATATGGGCTGAGGCAGGCTAATATCGAGACCGAGGAAAAGTTGGGGCATGGACTGGGATGGATTATTATATTAGTGACTTAGAATTTGTTACTGTGCTATGAAAATATTGTAATGGTTAAAAGACCTGATGTACTGATAGAGATATGAAGAAAATACGACTCGGACATACTAGAATGTTTAGGGTAGGAATAAATGGATAGACATAAACAGGTTGGAAATAAGATTAGTTAAGAAAGACACAAATAAACATAGGTTGGAAATAAGAGAGATTTTTTTATAATAGAGACAGATAGTCATAGACAGGTTGATATAAAATACAATTTACGATAGATAACTATGAAATACACACACAAAAAAAACCATAGGTAGACAACTTATAAATAAGAAAACGTTTAAAACAGAGACATAGAAATAAACAGCATGGAAATAGAAGAAAAAAAACATTTCCATCACCACAACACAACAAACACAAGTACAAAGACGGAGATACTGAAAGAGTCACAAATAACGAGCTAAAGGACACCTGAGTCTGACGTCCAATTCAACATCCGAGAAGACAAAGATAACATGGCGACATTGACATCAAGACAAGATATGACGTCACACACTCTCAATAACCCGCTGGTATTCTATTACCGGCCCGCTATAAAAGGTCACATATCCCTTCTCTAGGACATGGCAAAGATCCCAGTCTTTTTAGGTGATATATCCATCTCCTGTATCAACACAAGTGTCATCTATCACTAGTCTTTATCAATGTTACCACTACCACCACCCACTAACCACCACTATCCTGTCACTACCACACACCCTCTAACCACCACTTCTTCTGCACCACACACCCATTAACCACCACCACTACCACACACCCACTAACCACCACCACCGTTACTACCACACATCCACTAACCACACACCCACTAACCACCACCACCACCACTAACCACCCACCTATATCGTTGAAGTTAGGGTTGTAGAAGGCGTTAAGGACAGCAGGGGCGGTGGACCACTTCGACTTGTTGACATCCTCCCTCAGGCGACCCAGATTCTTGGAGGCGTCGTAATTAAGCCAATTAAAGATGTTCTGAAGGTGCTGGTTCTCCACGATAGTTAACTGCAGAAGATTCGTGTGTGTGTGTGTGTGTGTGTGTGTGGGCGGGTAGGTTTATGGACGGGCGGAGGTATATTGAAGGAGGTAAATAAAAGAAAAGAGAAGAAAAAAATAGGTTAAACATCAGGTAGTACTATATTTTTCCCCTGTCTGGTATGTCAATCAATTCAAACACCTCCACACACACTCCCACATACCCATGTCAATCAAATAGGAGGGGAAAAACACACACAAAAGAAGCACACTCAGCCTACTTCCACAATAAACCAGGTCAACATTACGGGTGTTTTGATGGATTTAAATATCTCAAACACGTACAGTATACCGTCTGACCTCCCTTTCATTCCTACTTTCTCCTTCATTTCTTTCACTTACATTCTGGTATTCGTTGGCAAGCTCTCGCGGCCTAGTCAGCATCTCCGGGTATCCAATCTTCTCGTTCATTGCATTAGCCTTGTCCCTCGCCACCGCCCTCGTCTCGTCGTCCATCCAGTCGTTCTCCTCCAGCAGGTCGGAGAAGGCAGAGCGAAGGGTGTGTATCATTTCCAAGGCTGTCTCCTGCGGTCGAGATACATGTGTTAAAAGTAGTGAAGATTTTTTTTTTTTATTACATCTATGCCTATAGCGCCTGTAGGCAGTGCCCTCCAGGGCTCGGATGGTAGGCCCTGGAGGCTCACTTGAGGGCTATGATGGTTGGCCCTCGCCCGTGGTGGCGCAGGCAGAATTGTTATACTGACGCCTGTAATTAGAGGCTCATGCCGCCCCCCTGTGTCCTCTGATGCACTCACAATCGAAGAATGGACAGGGCATGTGGGTGTTCTTAGGCTACTCGACGGTGCAGAAATATTTTAAATGGATTTATGGGTCTCACTCGGGATCGAACTCGGGTCTTTGAGAACGCCACTCAGTGACGCTAACCACTCTGCTACCACCTCCCCAGATGGTGTGTGTGTGTGTGTGTGTCTATGTCTGAGTATGTGTGTGAGTGTTTGTGTGTGTGTGTGTGTGTGTGTGTGTGTGTGTGTGTGTGTGTGTGTGTGTGTGTGTGAGAAAGAGTGTGTGTGTGTGTCATTCACCCATGGTCTTGTCCACGCGAGCCGGACTCGTGATCACCAGTTTCACCCTCCCGGAGCGGGCTTGAAGCTCATTATGACCAATCTTTGGGTAATGCTGGGACTTCACACACCACACAATCCCATCCCCTTGCTCAAGGGGGAAAGTAACCGCCCGAATTTGACAGTGAAAATTACTCGGTAGCGAGTGAGGATTCGAACCGGCTGACCATAGAATGGCGCGCTAAAACTCTATCCACTTGACTATCGTGGCGGTGTGTATGTGTGTGTGTGTGTGTCTGTGTGTGTATGTGTGTGTGTGTTTTGTGTGTGTGTGTGTGTGTGTGTGTGCGCGAGTGTGTGTGTGTGTGTGTGTGTGGTGTGTGTGTGTGTGTGTGTGTGTGTGTGTGTGTGTGTGTGTGTGTGTGGTGTGTGTGTGTGTGTGTGTGTGTGTGTGTGTGTGTGTGTGTGTGTGTGTGTGTGTGTGTGTGTGTGTGTGTGTGTGTGTGTGTGTGTGTGTGTGTGTGTGTGTGTGTGTGTGTGTGTGTGTGTGTGTGTGTGTGTGTGTGTGTGTGTGCTACTAATATCATTATTATTAGTCAACATTTTTATCAGTATTATTTTCATCATTTTTACTATTAACGTTGTCAGTAGTAGTAGTAGTAGTAGTGGTAGTGGTACACATAGTAGTGGTAAAAAAAAGGAGGAAGAGGAAAAGGCGGAGGAGGCTGCAATCTTCAAATATTAAGCATTTAACATGACAAGTTGTGACAATTATGTGTGACTAGTGGACTAAGAGAAAAAATGAAGATATAGGAATGAGGAAATAAAAGGGACGGAAAAGAGAGAGAGAGAGAGAGAGAGAGAGAGAGAGAGAGAGAGAGAGAGAGAGAGAGAGAGAGAGAGAGAGAGAGAGAGAGAGAGAGAGAGAGAGAGAGAGAGAGAGAGAGAGAGAGAGAGAGAGAGAGAGAGAGAGAGAGAGAGAGAGAGTGTTGCACCACCCATAACCTTCCTATATATCTTTCTTTCTTACTTTACTTTCCGGGTTGAAGTTCTCCTTGATGAATAGCGCCCCCACCGCCATGCCCAGCCTCTTGTTGGTCCAGTCGATGCAAAGATTCCAGCGGTTACGGTCTGACTGGATACCCAACAACACCTTCTGGAACTCGTGACGGCGAGCTCGGAAGTCACGGGTGAGGTGCTGCGTCATATCCAGCACCACACGCCACAGCACGTAGTTCCATAGCACCCTGGAAGAGAAGGAACATGAATTTATCCCGCAAGGTACATATCTCTATCGCCGCTTATGTTTTCCAATGTGGTGGTGATGGTGCAGGGCGCCTTCTTGGCTGGGTGTATGGCTGTTAAATTGTGGGAATATTGTGTTGAGGATGGAGAAAAATAAATTAATTTGTTTCTTCTATCCTATAGTAGCAGGTTATGTGTTAGGTCTAAGGTGTGTGTGTGTGTGTGTGTGTGTGTGTGTGTGTGTGTGTGTGTGTGTGTGTGTGTGTGTGTGTGTGTGTGTGTGTGTGTGTGTGTGTGTGTGGGGTGTGTGTGTGTGTGTGTGTGTGGTGTGTGGTGTGTGTGGGGTGTGTGTGTGTGTGTGGGGTGTGTTGTGTTGTGTTTGTTGTATGTTGCGTATAGGTAAGGTTGATGTGAGGGCAAAGATCTGTTTCTATACCTGCAGCATAACTTATAAGGGGTGAGTGGCTTAAGTAAGAGTACAAAGCTATTCCATATGTTTTGTTTTCCTTTTTTCCCCTCATCAACGTAACTAACAACAAGGAACATACTCAAAAGTTGTAGGAAAAAACTTATAAAGACTGTTTCTGTTACGTGTCTGCTGTTATGTAAATTATGGAAGTTGTATGTAAGTTATGTTGGTCTTTACTTGTGTCTTCTCTCACCTGTTTTACTTTGTCACACTCACATTCTATTCCACCTGTCACTTCAATCCATAATCTCGTTACTCCCTCCACCACATCTTGCAGTCCATTCACATTTACATACATTTTTTTTCATCTTCCCTAGAATATTTGAGTTTTTTCTATTTTAATTTTCAACGCATATATGGTACACAATCACACCTGAACTTCATATCAATACATACCATGCACACCATCTCTTCCACACACACACACACACACACACACACACACACACACACACACACACACACACACACACACACACACACACACACACACACACACACACACACACACACACACACACACACACACACACACACACACACACAAACACACACACACCTAGTCTCCGTAGACACCATAATTTTGGCCAGTCTCTTCAGGTAGGGCATCGAGTACACCACGATGGGCTCCTCCTCCGCCAGACTCTCGTCCAGGTAGGCTGAGAGGTAGTCTGTCCACTTGAACTCCGGCACCTCCCGCTCCAGCTGCGCCAGACTCATCTTCATGTAGTTCTTGCCTGTGTCATGACGGTCAGCCTCCGGCATGGTGGCCTGTGGGTGGAAAGTGAGGATGAAGGGATGGAGTAACCTGCATGATAAAGGCAGCTCGCACACCGACGCAGCCAATGCATAAAACCAGCTGCGTGCGATGTTTCATGCAACTGGTTGCGTCGGTGTGCGAGCTGCCTAAGGCTGAGGAGAGGGTTGAAATGTGGAGTGCTTGAAGGGGTGAAGCGCAGCACTCTGAGGTGGTTTGGTCATATAGAAAGGATGGCAGAAAGTGAGATGATTAAGATAATATGTATGAGTGTAGTAGATGCATTAGGTACTAGAGGACTACCAGGGAAAAGAGAGCATAGAGCGCTAGATTATGTAAGAGAAAGGGGCGTAAAAAGGATGAGAGGGTTACAGCGCGCAATGGGGAAATACAAGGACAGTAATAAATGGAGCCTCGTCTGTCGCGGTCATCCCCTTCGAGGAGGTCATCTTAGTTACAGACGTCAGAAATAGATACATAGATAGATATGCAGATATATATTTTTTTGCCAGAAGCAAAAAAAAATATATATATATAGGCTTCTAGCTGCCTGATGCAATAAAGGGTAAAGATGTGAGGAGTGCCAATATTTTGAATTTCAAGAATAAAAAGCGTGCTTGTGTAATAATGGTGTGAACATTTATGAAACCATAGCGAAATGGGCGTCCAGCACACAGACGAGAACACTGCAATGCCTCGTATTTCGTAGGCAGGATATCTCCTCGCCCATGATTGAGTGCCATGTTGAAACTCTTCGTCTTCACTTGATAACAGAAGACAGACGTTATACATTAGCTACATTGTATATAAAAAAAACTGAACGTATCGTTCTGGAATCAATAAAAAACATTCTTCTCTATCCCATTGGATGCAGTCTGAATAGTTTCTAATATTTTTCGTTTTTTTTACCTATCTTCATACATATATTTTGTATTTATTCTTTTTTTTCTTATCTTTTTTTCACATTTACAAAACATCACCAATATGTTGAAGTAAGTTTTTCTGTATTTTTATTTGTTGTTGTTGAGGTAAGCTTCACGACATAATGATATTTTAGTAGTTTGTCCTTGTCCCTCATTCACTCGCTCACTCCAGACCCTGCAGTTCGCCATTTTCCAGGGCGTCGTACATCAGGGCGGTGACGTCGTCCAGGTCGGAGGTGGTGTTAAGCCTCCACATGAGTCGGAGAAGTGGTCCAGGTCAGGGATCACTTCCAGGTCCGTGGCCACCACGTCGATGACGTCAGACTCCTGTTGGTGGGGGTCCGTGCCCCTCTTGGCCAGACCCAAGTCCAGCAGAGACCCCTACACTTTCCCCGCCTTGGACACGCGGGCCACCACGTTCCTCTCGTGGATGTCACCGTGGGTCATGCCCCCGGCGTGGAGGCGCCGCACTACGCCGCACACCTGCACGAGGGCCGGCAGGCAGGCGCGCACCTCCCCGCGCCTCAGACAGTCCTCCAGGGTGTTACCCGGGCACAGCTGTATTACCAGGCAGAGGGGAGAGTCGGTGGTCACCCCACAAAGGTGGGGCACGGCAGCCTCGCCCTCCACTTCCCGCAGCACTTCTGCCTCCTCACTGGTCATTTTAGCCAGCTCGGGGTCGTCGACGGGCTCCTTCACAACCACACGTACAATCTGGTCCCGGGAAAGCGCCAGCCGCCCCCTGTACACTACGCCGTACTACCCTTCCCTACTAAGGACATTGCCCTTATTCACGTGCTTCTTCTTGATCGTTGCGATAACCTTGTTGTGCACTGGTGGGTCTGACGCGGTTTAGTTTCGCTACGGGCTGTGCATATATTACTCTTCATATCATATTCTTCATCTTGCTCTTCATATCATATTATTGCATCTTCGTAATTAATTCATTCATATATTTTTGATGTTGAATGAATGATGTTGAAGAGGTATACCTTTGCCAAGTAGTCGATTTCAGGTTTTAGGTTGATATTTAAGATCTTATTTTTATTTTGACCTATTTTGCGGCGGCCTTCGACGGCGGTTGCATCGGGAGGTACTTGGGGACGGCTTGACCCTCTAATCATCATAGGCGCCTTCTATAAATCCTGCGGGCGACGGCCAACCATCAGAGCACTCTAATGAAGAAGCTTACGTGCGCTATAGGCTCAGACGTTAGTAAAAAAAAGTGAGCGTTTGAAGAGACCCTTTTTGTTACGTCAACGAGGGGTGGTTGACAAGAGCTAAACGAAATACAAAAATATGAACTCTGAGGAAACTCCACCCCGGCAGCGCTTGTGTTGTTACTGGGTATACAAGGAAAGTTTTGTGATGTTTAGCCCGTGCTGTAAATGGCGCACGCATCGAGTATAGACAGGAAATTTCATGTGCGCAACGTAGATAAATGCTTTCTCGTGCTTCACTTTGTTACGAGCCAGACACGTGTGTTTCCGTAACCCAATGCTCGTCAAGCGGAGTAACATGAAGTACTGGGAACACTGATGGTGTGATTAAGCTGCTGGTCTGCACAACGGCCAGAACGATGGAGGAAGAAACAGGTGGAGAGATCTAAAATTAGCCGGAGAGCAATTGAGCACGCACACAACATTAAGGTGAATTACTGTATAGTCTGGTAGTGGCGCGGCAATGTTGTCAAAGATATGATGGGTGAGGTTACAAATGCTAAGATACACACACTCATTCGCTGCGTAGACTAATAAAAAAGACCTCAATACGTTACAGTGAGTAAGGGCACACAGTTAATGCACATTGAAAAAACAATAATAATGTAAGAAAATGAAACACGGAAGTGCATCCGATGATAACAGAATCAGGAGTGAAAGGGAGGGAGTGCCATGCTAACCCACGTTATGAGGAAACAACCCAACCCGACCACCACCACCACCACTACCACTGCGAGGACGCTACGCTGGCAACACACACACACACACACACACACACACACACACACACACACACACACACACACACACACACACACACACACACACACACACACTCGCAGGGTATCTATAAATACAGTGTTCCTTATCGTTGTGCGATAATTAATGTGATCAGAAAACTATACAATGAAACACTTAAAACTGAGTATTCAAGAGGGTATTCAAACTGAGTATTCAAAATATGAGTGACCAAATGAGATATTGTGACCGAATCCCACGAGCTTAACTCCTTCCCGTATATCACAACTAGGTAAATACATGCACACATGCATGCACGCACTGCTACACTTCCTTGCATATTCTCAAACCTTTGTTCTATTCAACTTCCTGGTGCAAGACTAACTGATTCTTTTCGGTACCCGGACAGTTTGCCTTCGGACAGTTTGCCTACGGACAATTTGCCTACCGGACAGTTTGCCTACGGACAGTTTGCCTACCGGACATTTTGCCTACCGGACACTTTGCCTACGGACACTTTGCCTACGGACACTTTGCCTACGGACACTTTGCCTACGGACACTTTGCCTACGGACACTTTGCCTCAGTGTTTCCACAGGAAAAATGTTCTTTACCTTGGACAGTTATAGTGATAACCCTACCGTAGATAACAGTATAGTCGCCAGCTGCAATAGTGTCGCCAGGCGCCAATTATTACGAATTATAGCATCACTACTGATGTGTATGTGCCACTGAAGATGATACACAGTAGTTCATATCGGTGACAGGACAACTCATACCGCGGACAATTCATACCAGACAATTCATATCATGCTAATTCATACCCCGGAAAATTCATACCCCGGAAAATTCATACCCCGGACAATTCATACCCCGGACAATTCATACCATGGTCAATTCATACCCCGGACAATTCATACCCCGGACAATTCATACCCCGGACAATTCATACCCCGGACAATTCATACCATGCTAATTCATACCCCTGTCACCGAATAGTTTACTTATGGAAATTCAATGAATATTTTGTTATAATGTTTATAAATAATTAATCATAGGCCTAATACGTACTCATATTATACTTTTTTGTGGGCCATGATTTTTTTTTTTTTTTCCTATAATTTTTTCAAAACTTGTATATGATAGAATAAGCTTATCCATATGTTAATTGGGGGTTTGAGGGCAGACTGCTGAAAATTGAAAAAAATCGGTTTAATAAAAATTTTCAATGACTATTATTCAAAAACTAAGTTTCATTGGGGATTGCAAATGGTTGCATTTAGACGGCATTAGTGTGGACTTTATTCAATTAGTGCCCGGTATGGGCATGTCAAAAAGTATGCGAGCGGTAACTCTTACAATTTGTATCTATTTTACACTTTGTTACCCTCTATCTCAGTTAATTATAGATGGAGAGTGTTAATTTTTACTGGTGATATCATTGACGTTATCCATTATATATGTGCACAGAACGAGCTCTGAGTGGGCCTTGGTTTGAAAAATGAAAAAAAGATTTTTTTGTTTTCGCATTCTCATGGTCTACCCATTCACGCACCAAGAATGATAGAGACTTGACTTACGCTATACTTTTAGAAAGTAATGATATCTACCTCAAATATTAATCATTTGAAGAATGCAATGAAAAATGTGCTCTCTATAATTGTTCAAATATGAGCTTAAAATCACTTTTTTGAAGATTTTCAAAGTCTTCCCGTTTCAAAAGGGAGGTTCATTCAGGCATGCAATTCACTCTATATTGTGTATAATCTAATGCTGCTTGCTATTAGTCAAAAAATAGTCAAAAAAAAAAAACATATATATATATATGGATGCATAAACTTTGAAGAAAAAAATCCGTCTATATGCCCATATTTGGAATATTGTAATTCTAAGAGTTTTTATTATAAACCCTTGAAACTCTAACAGCTGCTCAATAGTAGTATATTGTGCAAGGAGAAGAAATGGCAATGCTGTATCTTTATTCATCTTTGAATGCTAGTGACTTAGATATCGGTCATAGGACTTTCTATATTCAAATAGTGCCTGCGGTCAAATATCAAGGCTTATATATTTTTTTATTTTCCCTTGAAAATGAAATTGAGTGGTGTTTTCTGTAGACTGCATATAGTTTTACGTATGAGAGAGGTATGTTATCGTTGAATTACTTTTATTGTTCTGTTAGAATAGCTTAAAAATGGCCTTATATTTTTTTTCAAACATTTTCTAATTCGTTCGATTTAATTTTTCGGCTTAAGGTATATCAAATGGACTATAGAGAAAGAGAAAATTTTAGAGAAATATGACAGGGAGGGAAATGCCACAATTTTTTGTATAATTTAAATATTTCACCTTATGAATATTAGTTTTTGGGTTGTATCTGGTAAACCGTTTGTCTGATTGTAAAACGTATTGAAATCTATTTGTAGATCTTTTTATGATCTACACTTTTAATCCCTATAATTTTTATTGTATCTATAAAGAAAATGCCACTTTTGGGGCTTAATGGGAAACATTACGCTTTAGGAATAATTGTTTTGAATTTTATCTTGTAAACTTTTTGCCTAATTATAAAACTTATAGAGAACTATTTCTAGAAATTTTTATGATCTAAAATTTTAATTTGTGTCTTTTTTCTGTATCTATAAGGAAAAGGCGATATTTTTGGGTATAATGTAAAATATTATGCCTTATGAATAATACTTTTTGGGTTGTGTCTGCTAAACTGTTTGGCAGATTTTTAAGCTAATAGAATACTATTTATAGATTTTTTTATGATCTATAATTTTAATGTATACCTTTTTTTTTGTATCTAAGGTAAATGATCCTTTGAGGGCATATAATGGAAATTATGACATATTAGGAATCATAATTTTTTGTTGTATCTGTTACACCGTTTGCCTCTCAATAAAACTTATAATAGACTATTTATGGATTTTTTTATGATCTATAATTTTGATATCGGAATGTTTTTTGTATCTCTATGGAAAATGCTCCTTTTGGGGTATTCATGTAAAATATAATGCCAGATTTATAATACTTTTTGGCCTGTATCTGGTAAACTAATTGCCTGATTTTTAAACTAAAGGCACACCATTTTTTAATTTTTTAAAGTCTGTAATTTTAATGCGTATGATTTTTTATGTATCTATACTATATTAAAAAAAAACCTTGATCCAGCACCCTTCATATTTGTCAGATCTGTTTGATTTTGTAGTACATAGTACATGATGGGTACTGTACTAATACCCAATCTGTAAAAATAAAATTAAATTTGGATAACAATTGTAGAAATCGCTAATATTTTCTACAAATTTTAATTATTTTTCATTATCACTCACATAAAGTTTCGTTAGCTCGTGCTCGACTACATAGAATATTTTTTATAGATTTGTGGGTTTAATATTTTTTTATAGAATTTTTTTAATGGTTTTTTTTTTATGTAGCAAAAAAAAAAAAAAAAAAAAAAAAAAGCGCAAATTAACTATAGAAATGATGCTATATTGTCGGGAACGTACTAACGAAACTTTTTGTGGGGGATGAGGAAAAAATAATAAAAACTTTAGGAAACAATTAGCGATTCTTACAGTTTTTATCCAGTTGTAATAAAATTCACACAGATGGCGTATGAGTACAATATCTATAATCTTGTGAAAAATCAAATTTATCCGACAAATATTAAGGGTGCTAGATGTCAAAAAATATTTTTTTTGTTTTGAATGACTCGTGCACCCTTGCTATATGTCTGATCAGTCTGATATTTTCATATGTTAGAGATATTATACTATTACGTCATATGAGTATATATTATTAAAATCAGTTGAAAATTTTTTGAGTTATAAAAAGTCAAAAAAAATTACATTACAGGCGCCGAGCGAATAGTTTAAAGGTCTAAGAATCACTAATGGGGTCGCTCAACAATGATTGGTTATCGAGATAGAGAATATAAAAAAAAGGTACTTTGTACCTATGAATGATTTCTGAAAATGAATATTTTTCTCACTTAGAAGCTGAATTGGGGCATTTAAATAAATATTTTAAACTTTTTCCTAAATGTGGAAATGCTATTAAAAATGATGTGTAATTGAAGTCCAGCGACATCCTGCCAAGAAAAAGATCTTCAAGACATTTTATAGTCTTACCCCTCTTATGACTTTGAATATTGACATGTAATCTCCAAACTTTCACAAGTGTGTTTGAGTGACTTAAGCTTTTTGGATTAGGCTGATTTTCGGCTATGTTGTGAGGGAACTCCTATTGCGTCGTTGTTATGAATATGATAAGCATCGGTCAATAAGTTTCGGAGTTACATCCAAAAATGTTGCAAAATCAAGCAAATTTGCCCTATTTTCACCTATAAGAACGAACTTTAACGACAAAAATATGAATGGCTCTAATCATAAAAAAAATTACCTATTCCGACTTAAATGACACCTTGTGACTCTTTCTATCATTTTGGGTTTTTGAGATAGAGTCTTTCAAAGAGTAGTATTTTTTGTCTTAAAATTGTGCCTGCGGCAATAACTCAAGGCTGATATCTCATTCACATTTTCCTTGAATACAAAATTGAATGTTGAATTCTGTAGAATGCATAATGTTACACGTATGGAATAGGTAGATTATTGTTAAATGAATTTTATGGTTGTGTTACAAAAGCTTAAACATAACATTTTGATATATGTTTTCAAAATCGTTTGATTTCATATTTCTTTTTAGAGTATATACTAACGGTTGTTCTAAGCCCAGCCACCCAACGTAAACTTTTAATGATAATAAACAAAAAAGATATGAGTGATTAAATATGACGAAAAAAATTATTGTGTCCCCTACAAAATTCTTTTTCTTTAAACTGACATCATTCGCGCACATTATCAGTAGAGATAGTTTCTCTATCATCTATAAAAAAAAACCATACCGTTTCTCAATGAAGCTTAGTTTTGGAATAATAGTGCTTCAAAAGGTGCCTTTGCATGATTTGTTTCGTGTAAAGTCCATATTTAGAGCACTTTAATTTTAAGAGTATTTACTATATATACATGAAACCTTACCAGTATGCAGGCAATAGTATAGTGTCATTGTAGAGAAGATTTCATTGCTGTATCGTTATTAGTGTTTGTGTCCTAGTGACTAAAATAGCGGTAATAATTGCAGTGGTATTTCCCCCCCCCAAAATACTCTACTCAAATATTGCCTGCGGTAATAAGTCAAGGCTTATATTTCGTTCTATATTTTCGTAAATACAAAATTGAATATTTATTTCTGTAGAATGCATATAATTGTACGTATGAAATAGGTACATTATTGTTAAATGAATTTTATGGTTGTGTTATAAAAAGCTTAAAAATGGCCATGTATTTAAAAAAAAAAAAAATTCAAATTCGTTTGATTTAATTTTTCGGCTTAAGGTATATCAAATGGACTATAGAGAAAGAGAAAAAGAGAGAGAAATATGAGAGGGATGGAAATGCCACTTTTTTTGTGTAATTGAAATATTTCGCCTTATGAATATTAGTTTTTGGGTTGTATCTGGTAAACCATTTGTCTGATTGTAAAACGTATAGAATACTATTTATAGGTCTTTTTATGTTCTACACGTTTAATCTCAATGAATTATTTTGTATCTATAAGGAAAATGCCACTTTTGGGGCATAATGTGAAACATTACGTCTTTGGAATAAATGTTTTGGCTTGTATCTTGTAAACTGTTTGCCTTATTATAATACGTATAGAGAATTATGTATAGAGTTTTTTATGATCTATAATTTTAATATCGTGTCTTTTTTTTGTATCTATAAGGAAAAGGGCACTTTTTTGGGTATAATGTAAAATATTATGCCTTATGCATAATACTTTTTGGGTTGTGTCTGCTAAACTGTTTGTCAGATTTTTAAACAAAAAGATTATTTATAGATTTTTTTATGATCTATAAATTTGATTCATATTTTTTTTTGTATCTATAAGGGAAAGGACCCTTTTGGGGCATATAATGGATAATATGAAATATTAGGAATCATATTTTTTGGTTGTATCTGTTAAACCGTTTGCTTCTTAATAAAACTTATAGAAAATTATTTATAGATTTTATTATGTTCTATATTTTTGATTTCGGAATTTTTTTTGTATCTCTAAGGAAAAGGCCACTTTTGGGGTAATCATGTAAAATATAATGCTAGATTCATAATACTTTTTGGCCTGTATCTGGTAAACTAATTGTCTGATTTTTAAACTAAAGGCATACAATTTTTTCATTTTTTAAAGTCTATAATTTTAATGCGTATGATTTTTTTTGTATCTATAGTTTTTTCAAAAAAACTTGATCCAGCACCCTTCATATTTGTCGGATCTGTTAGATTTTGTAGTACATGATGGGGTACTGTACTAATACCTAATCTGTAAAAAAAAAAAAAAAAATGGATAAAAATTGTAAAAATCGCGAATATTTTCTACACATTTTAATTATTTTCATTATCACCCACATAAAGTTTCGTTAGCTCGTTCTCGAGTATATAGAATATGTTTTTTAGATTTTTGGCGTTAATTATTTTTTATATAATTTTTTTTTTTTTTTTTTAAATAGAAAAAAAAAAAAAAAAAAAACGTAAATTAACTATATAAATGATGCTATATTGTCGGGAACGTAGTAACGAAACTTTTTGTGGGGGATGAGGAAAAAAATAAAAACTCTGAAAAAATTAGCGAGTTTTACAGTTTTTATCCAGTTGTAATAAAATTCACACAGATGGCGTATTAGTACAATATCTATACTCTTGTGAAAAATCAAATTTATCCGACAAATATTAAGGGTGCTAAATGTAAAAAATATATTTTTTAAATTTTTTAATGACTCGTGCACCCTTGCTATATGTCAGATCAGTCTGATATTTTCATATGTTAGAGATATTATACTATTACGTCATATGAGTATATATTATTAAAATAAGTTGAAAATTTTTAGAGGTATAAAAAGTCAAAAAAAATTTACATTACAGGTGCCGAGCGAATAGTTTAAAGGTCTAAGAATCACTAATGGGGTCGCTCAACAACGATTGGTTATCGAGATAGAGAATATAAAAAAAAGGGTACTCTATACCTATGAATGATTTTTGAAAATTAATATTTTTCTCACAGGAGTTGAATTGGGGCATTTAAATAAATATTATAAACTTTTTCCTTAGTATGGAAATGCTATTAAAAATGATGTGTAATTGAAGTCCAGCGACATCTTGTCAAGGAAAAGATCTTCGAGACATTGTATAGTCATACCCCTCTTATAACTTTGAATATTGACAAGTAATCCCCAAACTTTCACAAGTGCGTTTGAGTAACTTAAGTTTTTTGGATTAGGCTGATTTTCGGATATGTAGTGAGAAAAGTCCTATTGCGTCGTTGTTATGAATATGATAAACATCGATGAATAAGTTTCGGAGTTACATTAAAAAATGTTGCAAAATCAAGCAAATTTGCCCTATTTTCACCTATAAGAACGAACTTTAACGACAAAAATATGAATGGCTCTAATCATATAAAGAATGACCTATTCCAGCTTAAATGACACCTTGTGACTGTTTTTACCATTTTGGGTTTCTGAGATAGAGTCTTTCAAAGAGTAGTATTTTTTGTCTTAAAATTGTGCCTGCGGCAATAACTCAAGGCTGATATCTCATTCACATTTTCCTTGAATACAAAATTGAATGTTGGATTCTGTAGAATGCATAATGTTACACGTATGGAATAGGTAGATTATTGTTAAATGAATTTTATGATTGTGTTACAAAAGCTTAAACATGACCTTTTGATTTATTTTTTCAAAATCGTTGGATTTCGTTTATCTTTTTAGAGTATATACTAACGGCCGTTCTAAGCCCAGACACTCAACGTAAACTTTTAATGTTAATAAACAAAAAAAATATGAGTGATTAAATATGACGAAAAAAATTATTGTCCCCTACAAAATTCTTTTTCTTTGAACTGACATCATTCGCGCCCATTATCAGTAGAGATAGTTTCTCTATCATATATAAAAAATATATACCGTTTTCCAATGATGCTTAGTTTTGGAATAATAGTGCCTCAAAATGTGCCTTTGCATGATTTGTTCCGTGAAAAAGTCCATATTTAGAACATTATAATCTTAACAGTATTTAGTATATTTACATGAAAATGTAACAGCATATAGACAAGAGTATAGTGTGATTGGAGATAAGATTTCATTGCTTTATCTTTATTAGTCTTGGAGTCGTAGTGACTTAAATAGCGGTAATAATTGCAGTCCATTTTACCCCCAAAAAATACTCTAATCAATTGTTGCCTGCGACAATAAGTGAAGGCTTTTATTTCGTGAATATTTTCCCTGAATACAAAATTGAATATTTTTTTTTAGAATGCATATAATTGTACTTATAAAATAGATAGATTATTGTTAAATGAATTTTATGGTTGTGTTACAAAAGCTTAAAAATGGCCTTTCGATAATTGTTTTCACAAATTTTCAAAATCGTTGCATTTCATTTGTCTTTTTAATCTATATAATGGGGACAGTAATAAGCCCAGCCACCCAATAGTATCTGTTTTTCATAATAAACAAGAAAGATATGAGTGATTAAATTTGTAGAAAACATTTATTTTTGTCCCATTCAAAATTCTTATTATTAAACTGACATCATTCGTGCATTATTTCAGCCAATATAGTTTATCTATGATCTATAAAAATCATATACTGTTTCTCAATGAAGCTTAGAATTGGAAAAATAGTGCCGTAAAAGGTACCTTTGTATGAGTTCTTCCATGTAAAAGTACATATTTATAGCATTGTAATTTTAACAATTTTAAATCTCTATATATGAAACCTATACAGTTTCTAGACAGTAGTATAGTGCGATAGAGAACGGAATTTCATTGCCGTATCTTAATCAGTCTTTGAGTGTTATTGACTTAAATATGGGTAATAATTGCAGAGGTATATCCCCTCCAAAATATTTTAAGTATTTGCAAGAAAATAGAGATTTTTTTTTTTGGCACTCAAATAGCAGCAGCATTAGATTCTACACAATATAGAGTGAATTGCATGCCTGAATGAACCTACCTTTTGAAACAGAAAGACTTTGAATATCTTCAAAAAAGTGATTTTAAGCTCATTTTTGAACAATTATAGAGAGCATATTTTTCATTGACTTCCCCAAACGTTGTAATTTGGAGGTAGATATCATTACTTTCTAAAAGTATACCGTAACTCAAGTCTCTATCATTCTTGGTGCGCGAATGGGACGAGCATAAAATTGCAACATAAGAAAAACAGAATATTTTTTTTCTTTCAAACTAAGGCCCACTCAGAGCTCATTCTTTGCACATATATAGTGGATAATGTCAATGATATGCCCAGTAAAAATGAACACTCTCCGTCTATAATTAACTGAGATAGAGGGTAACAAAGTGTAAAATAGATACAAATTGTAGGAGTTACCGCTCTCATACTTTTTGACATGCCCATACCGGGCACTAATTTAATAAAGTCCACACTAATGCCGTCTAAATGCAACTATTTGCAATCCCCAATGAAGCTTAGTTTTTGAAAAATAGTAATTCAAAATTTTTATTAAACCGATTTTTTTCAATTTTCAGCAGTCTGCCCTCAAACCCCCAATTAACATATGGATAAGCTTATTCTATCATATACAAGTTTTGAAAAAATTTTAGGCAAAAAAAAAAAAAAAAAAAATCATACCCCTAAAAAGTATATATGAGACGTTATTTTGAGACGAATTTTCCGGGGTATGAATTAGCATGATATGAATTGTCCGGTATGAATTGTCCGCGGTATGAGTTGTCCTGTCATCGATATGAACTACTGTGTATCATCTTCAGTGGCACATACACATCAGTAGTGATGCTATAATTCGTAATATGTGGCGCCTGGCGACATTAATGCAGCTGGCGACTATACTGTTATCTACGGTAGGGTTATCACTATAACTGTCCAAGGTAAAGAAATTTTTTCCTGTGGAAACACTGAGGCAAAGTGTCCGTAGGCAAAGTGTCCGTAGGCAAAGTGTCCGTAGGCAAATTGTCCGGTAGGCAAAATGTCCGGTAGGCAAACTGTCCGTAGGCAAACTGTCCGGTAGGCAAATTGTCCGTAGGCAAACTGTCCGTAGGCAAACTGTCCGGCCACGTTCTTTTCAAGGTCGGAGTATTTGCAAACTTCCAACGCATAAATTGTTTCATGTCTTCAGAGTTTGTCCTTTACAAACACTATGCAGAAACGGCTACAAAGACAATATACACCCTTAGTATTACGCTATAGCATTACCTCTTTAAATAGGAAAAAAACCATTATCCACAACTTTTCTTGATAGCGCTCTTATCGAATCAAAGAACAATTAAACTTTTGCACACTCGATTAACGAAGAGTTAAATGTAATTAAGGCAGACAATGTACATTAAAAGAAGGTTAAAACAGCCTGCAGGTGCCGTAATTACAAGGTATAAGCGTGGTGGTGGTGGGTGAACAGTTATGGGCAACATAAGGGTGGAAGATAGTGAACGGAGGGAAAGGGGGCAACAACAACAACACGGATGCTGAGGTACAAGGGCGAGATGGGATGTCAGAGAGAAATGCAACATCCTCGGGTGCCTGGAGGGACAAGAGATACTTAAGGGAGTCATGGTAAGATTCTGAAATT